>PVJX010006939.1:0-74167 GCA_004027295.1 Dolichotis patagonum
CAAAGCAGGTGGGCTCCAGGTCCTCGTCCAAGCAGCATTTGATGGCGGACAGGCCGCTCACCCCAGCTCCGATCACTGCGACTCTCTTGGCCATGGGCTGCTGTGTGGGAGGAAGGGCAGGTAGCACTTCTTTAGATAGCAAGGCGGGAACAGAGCCTGGGACACAGGAACTGGCTTAGGTAGTGCTAGAAACACTCTTTTTTCATCTTTGAGTGGAAGCTGAATCATATTTTTGCTAAAAATGCCGACTTTGAAATCAGGCTTTTGGTTTAAGTACAGGCTTTGTGACCTATTAGCAGTGTGATTTTAGACTCACATTTTATCTTTTCTATGCCTTGCTTTTCTTGCCAGTAAAAGGACACAATAATAATAATAATAATAATAATAATATAATGATAATAATAATAAAACTAGAATTGTGAAAACTAATGATTCTATATGTTGGAAGGACTCTACCTAGTGAGAGATCAGACTAACTTACTTTATAGTGTAGCCCATATTTTCAGCTCTTGGGGACGGATCCCCTCAGTATTGGAAGGATTCTCTTGCTATCATCTTGCCTCTCTGAATTCTAGGAATTGCAGCCAGTAAAAATGTTTGTGTTTATTAGACATATCTAGAGTCTTAAAGAATAACTGATCATGGCCACGTCCTGCAGTGCAATGAGGATATTACATGCAGAAAAGGGGCAGCGTTCTTTACCTTGCATGGAGACAAAACTGACCATAACAGTCTCTAAAATAAGTCACATGGGACATTCTGGATTCCATTATGAGGTCAAAGGGAAATAATGGTGTTTATGCAGTGTCAGGAGGCACTGGAGGATGTATGTGTCATGGGAATTAAGATCCATTTTCTAAATTTTTAATTTGGGCTTCCATATAGATCAGTAAAGCATTTGGCTGATCTGAGGAGACACTCATTTAATTCCAGTAAATTGAATTTACATTGTGCTAAAGCTTCTGATATGTTGAGTGGATTTATTCGTAAGTGCTATTTTCCCCGTAACCTTCTTGCTTAATCCAGAAATCATATCAACAACAGTTTCTCTCAATGTATTTGTTTTATAAAATGTTTAACTCATTTTACTTTGCTTGTGAAGATATAACATTTGCCAAAAAGAAATCTAGTGATATAAAGCCAAGGTGAGTTTTTCGTTGCATTTATCATAGTGATATCTGCTTTGGAGAGCCAAGGCAGCAAATATTTATTGAGCTTCCTGCACCAGCAAATGTGAAAAATATCAACCTCATTCATCATAATTGAAGAGCCTGATGTTCCTGGTGACTCCTATCACTAAGCCTTTCCCTTCCCTTTGCTCAGGTTCACCAGTTTGTCCCTCTGGTTTTGCAACTTGCCTCCTACTCAGATGAGGAGTCCCAGGCATAGAAACAACGTGTTTTTACTTCAGATTTTTTAGAGTGGCCTGGTTCCAAGGCAGACTCATGGGCTTGAAGTGATAATCAAGGAGGCTTGCCTGTTCCAGAATTACTGGTTATCTTGCATTTTGTAAGGTTGAGATCTTCGTTCCTGTCTACTGCAACATCTATCATAAAATTTATAACTTTTTAACTTGTATTTCCTTTTGAGTCTTTATTTTGAAAAGCCAGGAATGGGCTCTGTTGTCAGCAGAATTGGACTTTCCTTTGTTTCTGCTACTGAGTATTTATCTAAGAAAACTACTAAAACAGTTTTAGATGTATTATTTGAAATATAAAAATAATGTCCATGTTAAACAATTGTGTGAGTGTTAAACAATGCATTATTTATACCAAAGAAAGTGGTACAAACTACTGTGTTCATTCTGTACTTCCCTACTTTCTCCTTTCTTCTCTCTCTTCTCCCTAAAAAAAACAGCCCACACAGATAACTTCATCAGTAAGTTTGGAAGCACAAAGGCAAAAATACCTGTGGTTTCTCTTGGGTTGAGATGTAGGAGGGCTAAAGTAGAACCTACTTTAGAACCTACTTTAGACCTCCTAAAGTAGAATCTACTTTAGACCTCCTAACTGGAAATACATAGGGCCTCTTCCAACAAACAAACATACAAACAAACAGAAACAACAACAAAAAACTTGCAGTTTTAGGCCACTCAGTGATACTCTGGATTTGGCAGGGCTCTGCTGTGCTCTGTCTTTGTAATGACGCACAAGAAATGGTAATTGCATTGGTGAAGTAAGATATGTGCTGAAGCGAACAGGCTGGTATTAAATAAATTAATGCTGTAGGAGTTCCCTGGCTACCTCTAAGTGCAGGTACTGAGCCAAGACGATTAAGACTTAGCTACTGAACAAACATAATAAAGTCTAGAAGTAAAAAACAAACAAAAACCAAACACCAGTGATATCCCTCAAGGGTGTCCCTGCATGGAGACAGGCTGACATGCAAAAGATCCCTATGCTAGGCCCTATAACAGCAGCCTGCCCTGGGCACGAATGCTTATAGACTCTCTTTGGACCTATGTAGAGTAGGATGTCAGATGAAAGGGGGCTGGGGAGAAATACCTCATCTTTTAAAGACTGGTTAGGTACTGTATGGACAGTATAAACAAATAGGGAAGTTACACCTTTTAAAATTAATCCATGTTGATAGCCCATGAGCTTTTGAATGAGAGTAACCATATTACAATATGCTCTAAGTCAATAAAGAAAGCTCATGAGCCAACCGGAAATTGAGAGTTTTGAGCCCTGATGTGCTGTCTTCAAACAGGAGATAACTTTGACCGAAGTTCCTCACTTCTCATGTTTGTTACATATCCATAAAATGGAAAACTAACAATTTTTTTACTTTTTCCTTTCAAGCTCTAAAGGATTTTTATTTTTCAATTAGAATATCAAATAATGGGTGCCAAACAAAACAAAAACATGAATTCAAAAGTGGGAGAGAATACTGGAGACTTGAAGCATTGGGAAAGTAGGAGATGAGTGTAAGCTCTTTGAGAAATAAAAAGTTTGCAAAAAAAACCATAAATGCTTTCATAAAGATTGGTTTTTGTCTAGTCTTTTTGCATAAAGGAGTCCTGATCTACTGAGCTAGACCATTATCCAACAGGAAAACCCTATCCCATGCCTAATGGATCATTCCACACCTAACCATGTATACTTAACTGACCAATTCCAATCTCTTTTAAGTCAGAAAGACCTGTGGGTAATCTGCAGATCATATAATCAATCAGAATTTCTTTCAGTTTAGGATTTGATTCATTAGTATTTCTTATCAATACCCCCCTGGCTCCTCCTTTATTAAACAGCATTTCTTATCACAATGGTTGTATAATATGTTGGATTTCTCATTGCCTGGCATTCTTATTTCACTAATAAACTGAAATAAGAGGTGAAACTAGAATCAGTGAAAGTCTTTTGCTTGTCATTCTCACTGCCACCTTTGCAACTTTGTTTTCTTACAGTTTTCTTTGCTTGGGAGGTTGGGGGGGAATCTCTTCTTTACTCTGGTGCCTCAACTCTAACCAAGAGGCTCTGGAAGAGACTCACAGACATTCTTAAATAACGCACTCTCCAAGGAGAACATTCATCCTCTGCAAAGGATGTCTCTGACAACATTTCCCCTTTTAAAGAAACCCAGGACACTTACCTTGTTAGCATAGAACAGACGGACTTAAATTATTTCTGGAAGCTGAAAAGCCAAGGTGGTGTTTGTCTGTAAACAAAAAATGAAACCAAAACAGTTTGAAACCCAGACTCCTTGTTTTTCATAAAAGAAGAGCAGAGTGCCGATTTTGATCAAAGTGCCCCCAGTAAGACTAAAACAACTTATTTTCTCTCAAACTGGTGATAGTACAAAGTATTCTCTAGGAGGGAAAAATGGCATAGTCACATGGTTTTAGCACTTTGAATATCTCCAAAGAAAGCTAGATGGCAAGTTAGAATCAAGTTTTTGATTGGAAAGAAATAAATGACTCCTACCTTTTAACCCCACCCTCCTAAAAGTCAAAGTTCAGCCAAACCCCAGTTACCAGAGAAGCACTTGACAAGCAGTGCTGTGGCACTGTTGTCTTCAGTGGCGCCAAATCACCGCCTCCACAGCCCGGCGAGCGTCTGCTTCCAGAAATGAGCATGAATAATCACCAGAGTTGTCAAAAAGGAGACACTAGTTTAGGTGAGCAAGTTTTTCTACGTGATTGGTCTTCTACTCCAAAAGTGTGATTTTATTTTATTTTTTAAATTTTATTTAAAGAGAAAACAAAACAAAACAAAACAAAACAAAATAGAAAAAAGGGTAGCAACAATACAGGATTCCGGGGAAATTCCGGAAATTCCGGAAATTCCGGAAAAAAAGAAAAGAACAACAACAACAAAAACACTAAGAAGTCATTACTTGATAACTTACATACTGTCATCTAGGAAATAGTTGTTCAAGTTACAAAACTAAAACATACAAAGTATACATTCAAACAATGAGACTGTTAACAGTTTTGCTCCACGATCTGCCAAAAACAGTAACATGGTCATTCATCTTACACACTTCAAAAGAAATCACCATCAGAGTGAAAAGAAAACCCACAGAGTGGGAAAGAATTTTAGCCAGCAACCCCTCAGACAAAGGACTTATATCAAGAACATATAAAGAATTTGAAAACATCAAGCCCCCCAAATTCAAAGACCCGCTCCAAAAATGGGCATCTGAGATGAATACACAGTTCTCAGATGAAGATATACAAATAGCAAAAGTGTGATGTTAAAGATTTTCAAGCAATTCGAACAATATCATACTGTTTGGGTCAGCAGGGGGAGCTAGCACACTGAGTTTGAGAAAGCATAAAGTTACACTTAGCTGTTTACCGAGGACACAAAAACGATGGTTATGGAAGCCGCAGTAGTACAATAGTATTTAGTGGCCACCATTTTTATTTTATCTATGGAATGCATAGAAGCTAACATAGCAGACCACCTAAGGTTTCCTAAAAAGGTTTAGGGACGTTTTTTGAATGGTTTCTGACCTAGGAATCTTTAGTCACACCTTTGCCTAATATAATTCCTCTCTGTACAACCAAAAATGATAATGCCCTTCTCCGAGTCTCAACAGTTGCACCATTGCTCTAAGTCCAAGGTACTCTCCTTCAGTGGTGAATGGTGAAATTCAGAAATATGTAACTTACTACTAGGGTCCAATGGGACAAGTTAAACATTCCTGTTTCAAAAGGAAGGAATAGAAAGTAGAAATGAACTGGAGCAAAGCAAGACCATAGCGAAGCAGGTCATGCATTAAATCTGGTAGCTCCACGTCCAGCATCTGGGACGCGAGGTAGCGAGATGTGAGTTCCAAAGGGCTTTGTTAGCCCCACCTCTGTGACCTTGCTCCACATGGGGTCTGTCTGTCTTTGTCTCTGTCTCTGCCTGTCTCTCTCTCTCTGTTTCTGTTTCTGTCTCTGTCTCTCTCTCTATGTCTCTCTGTCTCTCTTTCTTACTCTCTCTCATTTCCTTATGTAGTTCAGGTTAGCCATGAACTTACTACATAGCCCAGACTGACCTTAAACTTGTGTCAATCCTCCTGTCTCAGCCTTCTGAGTGCTGGGGTTATTAGCATGCACCAACATGCTCGGCAGTGGTCTCTCTCTTGAGTTGGCTCAGTTTGATGTCTGCAGTTTGCCTTGGCAGATGTTCTACCTTCTTGGTATCTCCAACTTTGTGGGTATCCATTGCGACATTGTTTCACTCCCATAGCTTTCCAGATTGCCCTCTTTGGAAGCTCCTGGCAGGGACTGTAATTATGTCAAACACTGCCTGGAATTTGAGGACTTCCTTTGAAACATGGCTGTAAGGCTTTGTGACCCCAGAATTTTGTGTTCTGCATGCCTGTGAAGCTGGTATCTTGTAGATGATAACCATAACTGAATCTAAGTGCTTTGAAGGCTGAGTGCATGGAAACACTTTCCAAGTCAGCAAGAAACCCTAAATTTTACTTCTCAAAGCAAAGGCATCAAAAGAAATTGATACTTTTACATTTTTACGTTTGCATTGGGTGGGGTCTTTCTGATTCTTATGATGCCCTCAGAGCATCTTTTATCTTGTCCAGATACAAATCATCTTGTTTCTTTTTAATGGTGCTAGTCTCCTTTGGCCCCAAATTTACACTTCCTTCATGGCCAAACTGAACATTTTTCAAATTTTTCTACTCTAATTTGCTCCTAATTTTCAATGAAAATCTGCTCAAAAGCAGCCAGCAGTACTCATACAACAGCCTAAACACTGGGTTGAAATGTTCTCTGTTAGACTGATTAATCCATCGCCTTTAAACTTAGCCTCACACAAAGTTTGACTGCATGGATAAACCATAGACAAATTATTTCCCTGAAGAAAACATGAATGGTCTCTGACTCAATTCTCATTACACTCCTCATTTCCAACTGAAACTTCTTGAATGTGGTCTTTACTTGGCCTCATATTTATTAGCTCTCTGATCTTCTGCACTAGGGACTGTGTGGCTCATTAAGGTCTATTTAAAAGTATTTTAGGTTTTCTCTAAATAGAGTTTGAAAATTTTTCCTGAAAAACCAGTTCAAAGGCTTTTGAATCATGATGTCAAGCATGTTCACAGCAACTCCTCACTTCTCTGGTATCAGTTTTCTGTATCGGTCAGCTTTCTGTAGCTGGGGAAAATACCCGACACACACAAGTTCGAAGAGAAAAGGTTTATTTTGTCTCACAGTTTCAGAGCTTTTAGTCTCCGGTCAGCCAACTCCAAGACAAAAAAGGTTCTGGCAAAGGGTATGGTCGAGGAAAGCTGCTCATGGCATCTGGGAAGCAAAGAGTGGAGGCAGAGCCAAGGAGTAGGACTCAGGGATCAGAAAAAGTCCCCAGTCACACTCCTATGGCCCAGACACACCCAGAGTATGCTTTACTGATCTTCTAGTTGTTTCTCAAGCCAAATTGAAAATCAAGATTAACCCTCGTATGTATTTAGTTCACATCTGATTTATCCATTCATACATTTATGAGCATTTATGTTGATTCTTCACCTTGGCTATTGTGAGTAATGCTTTAGTAGACCAAGAGCAGAGATACTTCTTTAAAACCCTTTATTTCAGTCCTTTTGGATATATATGCTGGATTATATGATAGTTATATTTTTAATTTGGGGGGACTTTTTATACTGTTTTCCATAATTGCATGATTTTGCAGTCTCACAAACAATATGTAAGAGTTTAAATTTCCCCACATCCTTGCCAATACCTTTGTTTTCTTGAATGTTTGAGGTAAAAATCTTGGTAGTTTTGACTATAGTTCACATGATTGGTAATAATGACCATTTTGGTCTGGTGGCCATTTATATATATATATATATATATATATATATATATATATATATATATATATTTTTTTTTTTACAAATACCTAGTCTTTTGTCCATGGTTAAAACAGGTAATTTGAGGGGATTTTTTGGCTAGTAATCTCATCAAATACGTGGTTTTCAAGATTTTTTCCCTTCTAATAGGGTGCATTTTCATGTTTCCTTTTCTGTTTATAGGCCTTTTACATTGATGCAGTCTCCTGTATTTTCCTGTGCCATAGCCAAAAATCATTGCCAAGACTAAGGTCAGGAAACTTACCCTGTAAACTTTTTCTAGGAGTTATAAGCTTGTTTTTTCTTCTTCTGTTGACAATATTGGCTATGGACTGCAAGTTTGTTCCCTTATCCCCAAATTCATAGGTTGGAATGATAACTGTCACTGGGATATTATTAGGTAATTGATAGTAATAATAATGGAAGATAATTAGATTTAGATGTGATCATGAGGGTGAACCACTTGCTGCTCTTATAAGGGAAGAAATATCTATTTCCTTCTATAGGACTAGATCTCTCTCTTCTCTATAGATTAACAAGAAGAGAGCTTTGTATAAATTAGGAAAAGGCTTTTCAGCAGACACTGAATCTCGTTTCCTTGATCTTAGATTTTCAGCTTCCTGATATTATGAGAGTGTACACCACCTTGCCTATGCTATTCTTTTATAATAGCTTAAATTGACTAAGTGAATAGCATTGGGACCTTAATGAAGACAGTGTTGAATCTGAAAATTGCTTTGGATAGAGTGGACATTTAAAAAATATTATCTTTCAATCCATGACAGTGAAATATCTTTTCGTTCATTTGTCTTCTTTAATTTTGTTTATCAATATTTTATAGTTTTGAGTTTAGAAGCTCAATCTCCATGAATATTTATTTTAAGTATGTATTTTAGTTTTTTCAATGATTTTCTAAATGAGATACATTATGAGCAAAGAGCAGGTGAAGGTGGGTGTTTTCTGTGGAGTGGATTTGATTTGAGTCTTTGGTGTGCAAGCTCAAGTTGTCATGATTTATTTTTCTTTACTAGAGCATCTCCTGGGGAAATCAGCAATCCCAGGAAAGTGCGTTCTTTTGGAAACTCTGGCTCACTGGATCCACAATCATGTCATGGGCTTTATTCATAGACTCATCTTTTCTTTTTCTCCAACCCATGAAAAAAGAACAAGTCATTTGAAACAATCAATTTCTAGGTTTCTTTCTTGCTTTTTATTTTTAGTCAGCCAATGCCATAAGATAATGCTTTTAGCACAAATCAGTTTTTTGTGAGAGAGGAGATTTAGTTGAAATCTTTAAAATAGTCTATGAGAAAGAGGTGTCAGTGCTCAGAGCACTGTGTAGAGCAGCCTTCGAATGCACAGAAATCTTAGTTATCGTGCTCTGGGATTAGAAATAACGGAGCCAAGAGAGGCTCAGGAAGAGCAGAGGTTTCTCTGGGATTAACTGGGGGGGGGTCTTTACTCTCTGGATGTGATTTATAACCTGAAAGCAATGTTGCTATCATAGAGCAGTCAGAACGCTGTAAATACTCTGTGCCTCTGTGGCATTTGGGAGATCTTTTACTTATAAGAGAATCAGGAAAACAGCCACAAGCAAAACCAGGAAGCTAAAGAGTTTAAGCAAACTTTCAAAGGGAAATGGAGCTTCTGGCACAGTTCTGGTTTTGGTGACCTTGATTGTTCGGTCCCACTGGGTCATGATGGCCTTTCTGGCTCCTTCCCACTTTCCTGTGCCAGCCAAGCGGAACTGGTATGGTGAGCATGGGCCAAAGAAGATGGTCAAAACCAGACATGGGTCGGTCAGCAGCATAGAGAGCAGATTGGGTTTCGCATTGATAGAGGCCAGGAGTTCATCTATGTAGGAGATATAATCTGATTGCAGAGCCTTGCAGTAGTGTAAGCCATACCTTTATAAAAAAAATGGGAGAAGGAATATAAAAAGATAAATTATAATCATAGAACAAGTAAAGATAACCTCTGAACATTGGTACACAGAAAATAATTGCTACTGCAAAAGTTTGAAATGCTTTCGGTTCTCTCTCCTTTAAGCCCATAGTATATCTAATGATAGCTACAGTCTCATAGCATTTCTTAAAATGCAGTCATTATTGCACTTGTATAATGGAGAATCACAGGACTCCCCAGGGTAGAATTCTCAGTATTATTATTATCAATCCCTGAAATCAACCATTGACCAATGTGACAAGACACTTTAGTCATCTGCTATATGCGAATTCTTTAACAGAGATCAATCTATGGTGTAGGTTGAGAAGAGACATCTACAATGCTTCTATTGTCTTGGAATTTAGCACTTTGACAAGGATAGATCAATACTTGAAGTTCGGGGATATAGTACAGGAATGAAAGAAGTGATGGCATTTTTCTTAAATGCGGTGATTTTAAAACTTTTCTTCTGCCACGGAGCTCTTACTTTTCACATAAAAATTTACATTGAGTCCTAGAACAGACAAACAGTAAAACAGATAAAATCTGAGATACTTTGGGAGGTGGGTCATCTCCCTTGCCGTGTTTCTGACCCTTGTGTGGTAGCCACAGAAGAGACTACAAGTGAAACGCATCCTCTGGAGAAGAGACCAACACGTTTATTTTGCAAAAAGCCATGCTATGGGGCTTGGAGGACCCCGTTAGAGTCTCTGTCTCTCCACTACTCAACTCTGCTGTGATAACACAGAAGCAGCCTTTGGTGATTCATGAAGGGTGAGGGCGCATGCGTTGCAACCAGATTTTATGGCTACTGTAGTTTGAACTTCATACAGTACTCACAGGTTGCAAAATCTTGTTTTTCGCCTACAACTATGTGGGAATGAGAAGCAAACCCCAGGAGAGAGGGTGTGGTTCACAGACCACTTCTGGCTGTCACCAGCTCTAGAGCGGCAGCCTGCATGACAGCAATAGAACTGACATGGGCCTGCCGAATGAACAGGCACTTCTAGTACACTGAGCTGTTTGCCTCATGATTGTGGATACAGAATGGGATAATCTACCTGGTGGATGAGAATTAGCTATACTTGGCCTGGATTCTAAACTCTGTGTGATGCTGGTTGAACATGGTGTCAGGGATGATTTTAGGGAAATTAAAGCTTCTCAATTTCCTTTTTCTTCTTTCCTGTAAGGATTTTTCTTCCTCTTCTTCTAAGTCTCAGAGGCTTCCCTTTTGTACAGTGCAACGCTCATCTCCCTACTATTGTTTGACAGTTTTGGATGTAACTCAAAAAAGATGCCTTATGAGTTCACTCACCCACTGTGCTTATTTTTTTTCCTTTCATTGACTTCTTTCATCATGACACTTGGTGGTGGTAACATACTAACACCTATAAAACAAGAAACAGAAAATGTGATTTAACTTTAGACCCAGGTGTTTATTTATGGATAAAATGCTTCATTTCAACTCATTTTTTCATTTCTAGTGCCCTGAGCCAACTGGTTATGGCATGTTCCTTGTATTAATGCTACTAACTGAACAGATAAATATCTGGTCATGTCACTGGTTGTTTGATATGATGGAATCATACAATTGATTTGACTCAATTTTGTCACTCAGTTGACTGAACTTTTAAATTTTAGATGAACTGTTTGATTCAATTGAAATGACAGGAATAACACAGTTTATAATTTTTGATCCCTGATTTACCATTTCTGCTGGTGATAGTGACAGAATAATTCTAATTCAGTGAGTTCAGTGTGTAACAGAATGGATCCTGTTTTTAAACATTTTCATTTTAAAGCAGAGCTGAATGATCGTCTCAAATTTTCCAATATTCAAACTCACATGACAAACCAAAAACATACGTTCTGCTATTTCTCATCTACTAACCTTTCAGGACTTGAACAACCCAGCGAGCTTGTGTTTCTCCTGTGGGTAGCATGGAGCCCAAGGGTTTGATGAGGCCAATAACAGCCAGGGTTGGTTTCTGCAGATGTGCAGGGAAGATATACTTGTACAGTGATGCCTGGCCGTCTTCAACTTTCACCACTGCTTCATCAAGGAAGGGGAAAGAAAAGGTGTATCCAGTGGCAAAGACAATGACATCGATGGGTTCTTCTTTAGGGGTGTTGCTAAATATGACAGAATGTCCCTTCACTTCCTTTATGCTTGGCTTGACCAACACTTTTCCAGAGATGATACGGCCTGGAAGCTCATCATTTAGTATAGGTTCTCTCAGTTGAGTCCTAACAAAAACAAGGACAGGGACGAGATCTGCAGGTGAAAAACATAGCCAGCTCTCTCTCTTCTATAAAACCTTCCTTTCCTTGGCTGGATAAGAATTGCCTTTTTAGGGGATACTACCTCTGAGGGAAGGACTCTTACTGGTCAAGGATTATAAAATACGCTTACCATTTACTAGAATTTGGAAGCTCTCAAAAGAACTTGCTTTAGCTTCTGTTTTGCTGATGTTTAGTTATCACTTATTATAGAGATAGGTTAAGCTTGAAGGGCTACAAGGAGAAGCAGGGACTTCCATAGAGAGCTGTTGGATGCTCTACCCTGCACTTTCTTTAAAAAACAACGATTTAAGGACCAAAATCAGACTCATCTTTTTCTGGCTGTGTACTTGGAATCATAAGACTAACACTGTGTAACTCCCTCTTCCATAAGCTGATCCATATTTGGCTTATGCTGGATATCCAGAGCAGACAATGTCGTACAAAAGAAATAGAGCTGATATGGGAGGTATTAAGAACAGTTTCTTCTCCAGTTGTATATTTCAGCCTAACAGAGCTTGAGCAAGTCACATGATCCCTGTGGACTTTCATCTGTTCATCCATAAAACAGGGATACTAACATCTCGCCATCTATAGCCCACTGGGTGGAATGAAAGAGCAGATGATGCATATGATAGTATATATGTAGGAACTTTGGAAATGGTAAAGGACTAACTATATCAGGAAGAGAGCAGGGTTATAATTTTTTGGTCCCATGAACTTCTACTGAGGCTAAATAAAATTTATGGTAGAAAGAACTACAATGAAAAAAGTCAAAGCCCCTGAGAAGCCTGGAGGTGGGGTAGAAGATAAGAAATAAGAAAAAAAATGAGCACAATAAAGAGAGGAGAGTGTCGAGAGGAAGGCAGGTGATGAAGGGGAGAATATGTACCATTGGTGATGCTGTGGTACCACTGATACACGTGGGCCAGAGTGAAATTGTGAGGGAAAACAGACACGGCATCTGTGATGCAGTGTTACCTGGTAATGGAATTTCATTGCAGAGACTTAGTGAATAAAAAAGTAAAACATGTGGTTCTTGATAATCGGGTAAGTCATAGGTAACTAAAGGAACAGACTGAACTTAAGATCATCTTGACCAAGGCAAGATAAAAGACAAAAGTGTTACTATAGGATTCAATTTTTCCAGGACGATGAAACAATGCAAATGTGTTGCTTTTTTCAACAAAATCATAGATCATTTGCTTTTGTTTGTTGCAACTGAGGCCTAAATAGTCACCAAGGTCACAGAGATTTCTCATTGCTAAGTGAGCTTGGGCAAGTGATTAAATCTGGCTAAGTCTCATTTATCCATAATGAAAGGGAGATTATACCTCGTAACAGTTAAATATATAAATTCATTTACTGAGCACTTGAGAATAGTAGCTATTATTATCACCAGTAAATCCGTAAGGAAACTTTTAAACCCCCAAGCATGTTGCCATAATATTGCATGGGTTGCAAGGCACTGGAAAGATTCTGCTACCATCTCCTTAATAGCCTTTGATATACATATTACACTTACTGGTTTTCAGGTATTAAGCCATAATTTGCATGATTGAACCAGCTGTTCATCTTTTTTGCTATCAACCAAGTCACAATTGGAGTTGGGAGAAAATTTCTGAATGCATTTTGAAATCGCGTCATGAACACCATGTCCCATGGGTATCCTGAGTCAAAGACACGGCTGATCACCCACGCACCTCCAGTGGTGCTGAGGAACACCTGGAAGCAATCAAGGTAATATCGAGAAGAGTTAGGAATTGAAAGGCAACCTCCACATACACCCTTGACAAGATAGTCTAGGTTCCTCTAACTGCCATCTAAAAGTTAGTCCCTCAGGATAATAGTGTGAATATATAAAGTATTAATACGTCTGCGACATGTTAATGAGCACTTAATTGGCAGGTTGGCGTTACTATGGTGAGCCCTCTGGAGCTAAAGTCTTGGGTGAGAGGACAACAAACAGTTGAAGGCAACTCTGTTGACTGTAATCGTAGCCAAGAAGAACAGGATGGGGCAGAAATTTGGAGCTGTCTATGAAGATAACTTCAACACAAACCGCTAGCTTAAATGGCAGTAAGATTCAGTAATACAGTTAGTTTGAGTGTTTGCTTTTTCCTTTTATTTCTTTCTTTTTTTAAACAGATAGTTTCTTGAGTTTAGTAGCTGACAGGGTTTATGAAAGCTAATAGTTGCTTTGGTATCTATGCAATAAGGAATTTCCTATGTAATTCTTTGAAAAACAACAACAAGAAATGAGTCAACCAGTCGTTACCTTGCTGAAACAAAACGTTGACCTAATAGATTGGTTTTTCTTCCACCAAATGGAGGCATGAAGCTCACAGCCACAGAGTCAGTTTGTTTGAACTTATGATGTCATGAGACGGTTTATCAGCTCTGGAATGTGGTGACAGGGTTCAAGCCCCTGGGCAGTTCTGGCATGAGTCACGCGTGCTGACTCTCTACGCCTTGATGTAGAAGCAGCTGGGCTATTTTGTTAGATGTGTGTTATGTTCTAAGTCAAGGAGAATTTGTTTCTAATACAGAAATAAAATGTACCAAGGCAGCATGTTTTCTTCCTCCTCCTCCTCTTCCTTCTTTTTGTGGTGCTGGGAAATAAACCCATGGCCTCGCACTAACCTATCTCCTCCTCCCTTCTTTTTATTTTGCCTTTTATATCTTAAAAGAGTCTCACTAAATTGTCTGGGTTGGCTTTAAATCTTCTGCTTTAGCCTCTTGAGTACCTATTGCACCTGGTGCCAAAATTGTTTTCTGACTGAAGAAATTTCTAGATGATTAGAGAAAGAAAGTTAATAATAATATGTCACCCACATGTGGCAGTCATAGTGGATGGATTTAACTTTTCATAAAAAAAGCCTTAATGATTGATTCAGTGATTGATAGACTCTAAAACTGATTTCAAGAAACTTAGCAACTTAGCAGCATTATCCTGAAGGAAGACAAAGAGCTCCTGAAACAAAAGTTAACACAGGTCCATCCACTCTGAGTGCCACATGTGGGTGAGAGGTGTGATTAGGATTTCAACACGAGAGTATCCCACAGGAGCAAATGTTTTTGTTGGTGGGTGTGTTCCGCATGCATTGTTAAGAGTGCAAAGATGGACTGTGGGGAGAGGTGCCAGGATAAAGGGGAGAGTGAAGAGCGTGGATTTTGCGTCAAGAAGGCCAGGGTTTGGGGGCTGGCTGTACCACTCACTCGCAGAATAGCATTAGGCGACTTGACCTCTCTCAACCTGAGGTTTCCGAATCTGTGGTCAGCGATACTGATAGCATCTTGTTTAGTGATGAATTGAAGCAATACAGTGAAAGACATTTAGTACAGTGCTTGGCAAACAGTAACCTCAAAAAAAATTAGCTCTCTCTATAATTATTCTTCAGAAGATAATATGAAATTCTAAGTGTGAGTTCTGGGAATAAACCAGGCAAGCAAGGGCAAATGGCAGAACTTAACAAGGAAAAATGATCACGATCTTCTATTTAATTTTTTTTTTTTAAATTGGTACCAGGGATCAAACTCATGACCACATGCTTGCAAGGCAGGCGCTTATGCCACTGAGCTAAATCCCCAGCCCGATCACGATCTTCTGACTATGGGACTGAGTAAGGAGATGTCTTGTAGCTCTTGGTGGGTAGCCAGGAAGATGACAAAAATATAAAGTCTGAGAAACTGGTTTTAGAGGGAAGATGTCAGCTGGAATCCTTTGTAAAATTTATGAACACTCACTTAAAAATACTTTAAAAATATACTGTAGCTGAGTGAGGTACTACTCTGGTAGCCTGAGGTAAGAGGATCACAAATTTGAGCCCAGGATGGGAAACTAAGAAAACTAAGGAAAAAACAAAATGCTTGGGCATGTAGTCAAGTATGAAGGCCCTGGATTCAGTCCCCAATGTCACCAGATGAAACAGTTTTAGGTGTTGGCATTTTTAATCTTTAATATTTATCATGGTGTCGCGTCACACAGCAGTTGCTTGAGACACATGGGTTAAGATCAGGCTGTTCACTAAGCAGCATCAAGAACAGTACCTTTTTTGCCAGGTGGCTGGCCTCCACAGCAATGTCTGTGCCCGAATTTCCCATTCCGACCACAAGCACTCTCTTGTCCTTAAATATGTCTGGATGTTTGTACTCTCGGCTATGAAAGTACTGGCCTTTAAAGGTATTTATACCTATAGAAAAAAACCAAAGACAAATAGGGAATTTACAGAGTCAACAAATATTTTTTAGTCATTAATATCCTTTGGACACATGATTTAGGTTATTTTTACGAGTATACTTCAGTTTAAGGGAATCTAAAATATGAATACATGACTTTACAAATGGGTAAAGATGGATGATAACCCCATCTTTTAAATAAGCTAAATAAGCTTCTAGTTGTCTCATTAAATGATTAACTAATAAGTTAAAATATCAGAGCATAATGTAATGTTAAGCATAAGTGTAATGAGTCGTTACCATTTAAAGGCTGATAAAGTTGATGGGATGATAATACTCTGCTAATACTTGATTTATATGTACCAAACCATTTTTCATAAACTGGTAGCAAGATCAATGACACTGAAGTGAACTGGAATCAGTGCCTCTGTTCAGCAGACTTCTGAGAACACCTGCTATGTACCTGGCCCTGTGTTAGAGGATAGGAGGGAAATGGGACAAGTGTTTGCAAAGTCCCTGTTTGCAAAGTCCATATGAGTTGGAGAGGTTCCCTGGTAATTCACCTTGGTACTGACTGTAACTGAGGCTGAGTTTGCTGAGTGAGCCAGAGTTGGCAGAGAGAATAAAAGGTTGTATCTGTGACACCAGGGTTATGTCTACTGGCAGATGTCTCATACTGTTGGCATCAAGTCTCACTGAGACATTCAGTGCAAATGGAGAGTTTTAGAAAACTTTCAAAGCCATGTTACACAATCAGAAGTAATATGTGCTGAACCAAGAAACTAATTTTCCTAAGATAAAGAAAAAGGGAGGAGGCATCTAGATTCTCAGGAGATAGATATGTATGCATGTGGGAAGTGGCCTTCCTTTGGAATCGCTGGCTGTGCTTTAGCTCACGTTGAACCATTGTAATTCAGCATGAATCCTGTTTAAAACCTATCCACGATCCGGAGCATTCAGAATTTGGCAAGGATGCAATCAAGTTCAATATTAACTCTGTATAGAAATTTGATATGAATCAAATAACTGCTGAGAAAACAAATCTGGAAAAGCCTGAGGAGAATTATAGAATTATCGCTGGAGTTTTAGATTACCATAGACTCTCTCAGTATTATATTGTTTTGGGTCACAAATGGACAACAGTGAGACTGTACGAGTGAATTTCCTGTGGACCAATACTTGGCCCTCTTACCTCGTAGGATGACAGAGTAAGAATTCATGGAAGATGAATATGGTTATTTTGAAAAGCACCACAATAAATGTAGCTAAATGAACAAAAGTAATCATTTTGGGAAATTATGCATCTGCTTTACCCGTAGTATTTTTTTTTTTTACTGAGACTTTTGGGTTCACTTTGGATTTGCTTTCAGAACCTGAAAAACATGTGTTTTTTTTTTTTTTTAAATCCAGTGAATTTGAACTTTTGTTACAGTTAACAAATGCCCCCCGGGAGTATACACAGTCTAAGCAAGTCTGCTGGCAGGTAAGGATGGATGGTGGGATTGGGAGGACTCTACCTCAAGTCTAGCATTACAGAGCCTTAGCGCTTAAGGGGTCCTTGACAATCATTTAGTGAGGGACTGAAGATTGGTAATGCCTGGTAACATGGAAAGTGAAAAGGATGGTGAATCGAACAGAGCCTCCTTTGCGTGATTTGTGATGCACACCGCAGGGTAAAGTTATGCAAGCTCATCAGTTTTGGGGTGGAAAAAGAGACTTAGGTGAAGGGGGAGGGTGAAGAACACAGACTACTTCATTGTACACCTTCTCAATCGCAGCGTCATTCCTGTTAAACTGAGCACAAGTACATTGGTTTAGCTGCTTTCAAGGTCTGCTTTATCCTTGTTTGACATGACTTGGGGCACATCCAGGATCATGGTAGATATGAATTTATTGAACACAAGTGTTGATATCTCTGCAGGTCATTGCAGATTGATTCTTCTCTGGACTCTTCTCAGTCTAGGCTGTATGCGGTCATATGCACTTCTACATTCTTAGTGCCCAGTGTACTACACTGTAGGTACTGAATAAATGCAACCTCACTATTCAGTAGAAATTCCTGGATGTTTGGTTTGCCCTGTATTGGGAGCTTCTTCCCGAGTGAACGGAGAGGTTGGCTGCTCAGGGCTTTGCCCTCCAGGCGGGAATTCATACAAGGTTCTATTGTCTCACGGGTTAATGAGAGTCTATCTTTGAATGTGTGCAAGCAGAGACCTTTGGGTCTCTGTCAGGGTTGTTGGAGAATAACTTTCTGCATTAGGGACAAGATTGAATGTGGGTCTTTTCCAGTCAATGATTCTATTCTATGACAGTTCTCAGGATACACTTTATCTTACTGTGACTTAAGTGACTTCTGGGCAGACCCAGGACTAGGGTGGAGTGTGAGTTTATTGTCATATGGGATCAACCCAGGCTATATCTAGATGATTTGGAGAAAAGTTTTCTCAAACTCTTAGGATGTTTACGATAGGTGAAATAGACTAATCATTGAATTTTCTGTTGCTTTGAGTGGACGTCGAATTGAAATTTGACTTCAGTTAGCATTAGTCATAGTTGCAAACCTCAGGTAAAGAAACTGAGACCTAAGGATATATTAATTTGTCCTCCAAGGTTCATTGCTCTGTTAATTATTGATATAGTGCCATAAACCTCTGATTTAGTTAGTTGTTATGGATCATATAAAGCAAACAAATTAAAAATAAAATTGCTTCTTTCCTTAAGCACAGATTGACCTTCGTGGCCTCTAAGATCAACTTTGGCAATGTGCAGCTGAAGACATTCTGAGAGCTGTTTTATTTTTTTAAATTATGGAGGCATATAGAACCTGAATGAAGCATAAGTCCACTTAATAAGTTATCTGTTATGCTCTTCTGTTTGTTTGAAATCCCCTCCCCAACAACAACAAAAAAAACCGCTGGCTGGGTGGAAACAGTTCTGGCTAGAAAAAAATTGTTATCTCAAAAATGTAGCCTTTGAATACAGAACAATAAGAGTTCATCCCCAGACCAGTCAAGTATCTTGATGAGTCCCATAGGAAAACTGAAATCCATCTGTAGGAAATGCTGTACCTGGGAAGGAACTCAGTGGCAAATGAGGGTTAGTGAGAAAACCGGTGCAAACCATGACCGCATCAAAGATGGCTGAGCTTTGCTTCCCTTCATGCAGAGTGACCACTTCCCATTGGCCGGTGACATCGAAGTCTGGGCACTTCGTTACGCTGCAGACTTTGGTCTGAAAAAGAATCACAGGAATGATTAACAGTTGGTTCCACTAACAGCTTGCTGGCTGACACGCCAGTTAAAATTTCAAAACTTCTAGAGCACAGAAGTTTTTCTGTACTCTAATTAATTAATAAGCTGAACCCTAGAATCCTAAATAGGATTCTAAATTAGTGAACCATTTTTTAAAAAAAATTATTTAAAAAATTTTAAAAAATTTATTTAAAAAATTTATTAAAAAATTTATTAGGTTTACTATAAATATCATTTCTGGGGCCAGTGTGAGACATTTGCCTGGAATGCAAGAGGCTCTGAATTCAATCTGTTACCACAAAATTAATTAATTTCCTAAATCAGAACCTAGTTCCTATGGACATACGCACACTCAGTGAGAACCAAAACTATATTCTTTAAACTTTGGACTGCTCCCAAAATATTAAGACCATCAGGTTAGTGCTTTTCAACAGCTCTTTAGACTTGAGAAGATTTCAGCAACATATTCTTTAAGACCTTTCCTAAGTTATTTGATAAGAATTAATGTTTTAAATTGTATATGTAATATATGTCTCTATTAAAGGAACTCTTGTTAAAGAGAAAGATCTATGTGAAATAAGGTCCACGGCAAAACTACTTCAGAGATTATGATCTTAATACTATCTTTTACTGTGAGAATTTGAGCAAATCAGTTAAGATATTTGGATTTCTATCACTTCTCTTAGATATCCTTCCAAACTCTAGCCTTAGAATACTTCCATTCAAGAAATTATGATCAGACTTTACTGCCCTTTTTTAAAAAAATCCTTTTCAAAGTTTTCAAAAAGATGGACTTCTCCAGTCTCTTCTAATGAGTTTACTGTTTGGCTTTTAGTATTTGAAAGGCCTTTTGGATCTCTACATTTGTATTAGCAGTCTGTCCTCCAGAAAAGATGTCATTACTCTTGTGAGTTCAACATGTCTGCAGAACTTGGGGAGTTATGCTATACACAGATAGTAGAAAATAGGCAAATACTTCCAAACTACCAATTGACATTTTGTGTCTTTTTTTTTTTTTGTATCAAGAATCAACTTGCCTTGCCTTTGCCAGGTGGACACTGTGCCACTGAGCTATATCCCCAGCCCGATGTTCTGTGTCTTACCTTGAACTGAATGCATTTCAGAAGGTTGAACTGCTTTGCATACAGTTTGAGATACTCTAAGAGTAGGTCATTGGGTATAAAGTTTGGATAATCTTCTGGGAAAGGAAAATCTGAGTAACAAGACATCTCTTTGCTGCTGTTGGACACCACAGACTTGTAGAGACTGGCTCTTCCTTCTTCAACATGTTCCTATGCAGAGAGCACACATGCGTGAACAAAAACACACCCACACACAATGGATGATAACTTTTTAAAAAAAGAAATCTAAAGCATTGACCAAGCTTAAGGAGATACAATGTTCATCATCTTTCAAATGCAGAGCACATTGGGCCCTAGTGTAAACTACCTGATCAAGATTACTATTCCATTCAGTACATGCTAACAAATAAACCTGGGATCACTCACCTGTCCGTAAACAATCACTATTGCTGCAAAGTACTGGAGAATAGAGAAGTAGACAAGAGCTTAGAAGCAGTTTTGGGATAATGATCACTTGCTAGGCACATTGATTTCATGGAAAATTCTTGAAAGGATTCTAGAGAAGTGGGTTTTATATTATGAAGGCTTTGTGTCTGATGTTAAGCTATTTGGATTTTTATAGGAAGGTCATGGAAATATACTGAATATTTTAAACACGGAAGTGACTCCTATTAGATTTTGGAAAGAAACTGGTTCTACAAAAGATGAACCAGTCAGGGATCAAAAAAGAGAGAAGGAAATTAGTTAAAAGTCTAAATTACAAATCTATTTGATGCTAAATGAAGGCTTGAGCAGAGGTAATGGCATCTGGAACACTGAGCAGGGATTTGATTGAGGTGAGGTAGTATGTGTAGAATTTTGCAAGACCAGTTGTGTTTACAGGGGGGAAGAAACAAGTTAAAGATTCCCATGTTAGAAAACTGTGAGATAGCACACTCTAACTAGGTCCTCAGCCCCAGTTTTGTCTTGAATAACTAGTAAACATTAAAGTCTTATAATATTACCAAAGATTAAGCAATAAGAATATAGTAATGTCTTTACTGTATATTCTTCTGTCTTGGATGGTGTTATGGAGGATCGTTTTCCTGGTGTCAGTTGGGAAGATCCTCAGTATTTTACTATTATTTATCATGTTGGATATGTGTTTTATTTCCAGGGAAATAAAAATTATTTTATATATGTAGGCAAGGGGGAAATACAAACACAAATCTCACAAACAGAAATAGCTTACTCTGTTCCTCTAAATGAATGGATTTATAATTGCATGAGATGTACATCAATCACAGAGAAAAAAATTATAAATATAACTCTGTGGTTTCAATTAGTGTTACTGATCTCCTCAGTTGATATGCACTGACTATTATAACCTCCTTATCTGCAACCCCTATCTGACAGACCCACTTTTTTCAGAGTATTCCTAGAAAGCTAGAATCTAAAAGGCTTCTGAGAAAGTTGACTGTTTAATTCTTGATTGTATATTCTGCTTGCACATCTGAGTCACTGCTAATGAAAAGTAGTCCATAGAGATTCACCCATATCAAAGATGATATAAGCACATAGTTGAGAGTAAGCAATTAGCACCATTTATATCAATCATTTGACATTGCTCAATATCCAAGCATGTGGACTCATTTTTGTTGTACAAAGTGTAGATTGGTCTTAGTGTCTTGTCTAACTTCTGTGCTGAGTTGCATGGCATTTGAACCATGCACTAATCACACACAGTAAAACTGCATTATATTAAATGATGTTTTAATTTGAAATTATTGTCCTGAAGTGCTGAAAATCTGCAACCATTTTATTTTATTGAAGACAAGTCATATTTAACTATAATGTTTCACAGTAAGTCACTTAAACTGGCCACTGATAAAAGATTGAGGATAAAATTTTAAAAAAGAATACCTTGAATTTGCTGAGATTTTTAAAAAATCTCTTCTATTCAAATCAACATGAGCCTGCTAGCCTTGTTTCTCTACTTTAAGTACAATTACACAATACTTAGGAAGAGTTTAAATTTACATTTCTCCTTACAAAGAACATTTTCTTCCACTCAATCCAGATTATATATATCGATAAGTAAGAAGCAAGCTTAATTGTCGCATTATAAACTTTAGATAATATGAATAGAGTGCATTCGAGGTGTGCCTGCAGGTGTTTAACATGGATAACTGCCATTCGTACAAATGTTTTCTTTGGCCAAAAGGTACAAGTGTAATAGTATTCTCTCTTCTCTATATTTATTTGCTTATTGTGTGTATTTTCAAAGAACAATGTGTTCATTTTTGTAATTGCTTTCTTTTATTTCTATTTTATGTTTAATGAAATTTATTGAAATCAATTTTGTGACTTCTGATTCTATGAAAAATTTTGTATTTATTATATTTTGCACGTTTTCTTGTTATTTTCACTTTTTATAAAAGATTAATTTTTATTATATTTAACAAACAGTAGTCTATCATTAATTAGCAATGAAGAAAAAAAAAGCTCTTATAACTCTCTAGACATTCTGGTGTGGTTAGCTGTTGTTAATATTTGCCTGGGAAATTTTATTAACAGGAAGAAACTGACTGAGTAGGTGTGGAAGAGCTTGAGATTTCATGTTCTTAACAGGCTTCTTTTTTTGTTTGTTTTTGTGTGTGTGTATGTGTCTGTTTTTGGTATCAGGGCTCAAACTCACCACCTCGCACTGCCAGGCAGATGCTTACACCACTGAGCTAAATCCCCAGCCTTCTTAACAGGCCTTTTAAACACACTCACATACTTTATTTATTTGCTGCTAATGTGTGGACCATGCTTTGAGGGAGGTCTTTACAATAGCGCTGCTAAGTAGGAATGTGATGGCAACCACATATACATGTACTTTTAAAACTTTTCCTAGCTATATTAAAAAATTAAAGAGAAATGAATGAAATTAACTTTAAAAGTATAGTATAACTAAAAGTAAATATATTCAAAATGCTTTACTTTCAACATGTAATCAATATGACTTATTAATGAAGTATTTTCATTCTTTTCCTCATTCTAAATCTTCAAACATGTATATTTCAGACATATAGAGTCAGATGTTAAATTTTCATTAGCTAAGTTGATCTAAATGTACTTACAAGTTTTATAATAACCACACTGAGTTTAATTAAAATTAAATTAAATAAAAATACAGTTCCTTAATCACAGTTGCTACATTTTGAGTGTTTCATTGCTATGTGTGGCTAGTGACTGCTGTGTTGGATAGCACAGTTTCAGAACTTCACCAGACCTAAGGGTAGATACTAGAACTGAATGTAAAATTGGTCTGATTTAATTAAACATTAATCAGCTTTCCTCTGGATTACAGGAATAAGAAGCATAAAGAACTATAATGTTAGTGATAAAATCAGCATGGTACTGGCAAAGAAATAGACCTGAGAATCAATGCAACAGATCAGAAGATGCAAACACAACTACAAAGACACTCAGTCACCTGATATTTGACAAGGGGGCTAAACATATTCACTGGAAGAAGGATAGCCTCTTTAATAAATGGTGTTGGAAAAATTGGCTCTCCACATGCAGAAGACTGAAAGTAGATCCATGCCTATCACCATGCACAAAACTAAAGTCTAAATGGATCAAAGACCTAAACATTAAAACAGACACATTAAATCTACTGGAAGATAAGGTAGGTAGAAGTCTTGGAGACATAGGGGTAGGCAGAGAATTCATGAACAAAATGCAAACTGCACAGGAAACACTTCAGAGAATCAACAACTGGAATCTCATATTATTGAAAAGTTTCTGCACTTCAAAAGAAATCACCAACAGAGTGAAAAGAAAACCTACATAATGGGAAAGAATTTTAACCAGCAACCCCTCACACAAAGGACTAATATCCAGAACATATAAAGAATTGAAAAACATCAAGCCCCCCAAACTCAAAGACCTGCTCCAAGAGACCCTGGCACATCGGGACCTGCACCTTGCAGTTGACTTGGGATGCCGGGAGAACAAGGACCTCCTCCCCTCTCTGGGGGGCGGCTGAGAGTGTGGCAGACTTTCGGTGGCCCGAAGAGAGAGACCCTGGTACGTCAGGACCTGCACTGTGCAGTTGACTCGGGGTGCCAGGAGAACAAGGAACTCCTCCCCTCTCTGGGGGGCGGCTGTGATCCTACCGGTGTGTGGGCTGAGAATCAGACAAATCATGTCATCCTGTCCCCCGTCCTGTGTCCCCCCTCCCCCTCACCTCTGCTTAGCAAGTGGGAGCCAGTGAACTACACATCTTGTGAAAAGATTGGCTATGTTATTTAGTATGAGCTCCCCATATGCAAAGATAAGGACAACCATTTGGAAGAAAACAAGAGACAATATGACATATACTGAAGATCCCTGGTTGTCTAGCTTTGAAATTTATGCTTTCTTATGTCCCATTCTGTTCTGTTTTGTTGTGTTTAATTTTACTCCCTTTTAAAATAAAATTAAAAAATTAAAAAAAAGACCCTCTCCAAAAATGGGCATCTGAGATGAACACACAGTTCTCAGATGAAGATATACAAATGGCAAAAAAAAAATACATGAAGAAATGTTCACCATCACTGGTCATTCAAGGAATGCAAATTAAAACAGCATTGAGATTTCATCTCACTCTGGAAAGAATAGCTGCCATCAAGAAATCAACTTATAACAAATGTTGGTGAGGCTGTGGGGAAAAAGGAACACTGCTCCACTGTAGGTGAGAGTGCAGACTGGTGTAGCCACTATGGAAACCAGTATGGAGAATTCTCAGAACACTAGGATTGGAAGTTCCATTCAACCCAGTTATTCCCCTCCTGGGTATTTTCCCACAAAAACTGAAAAGATCATATCACAGTGATATATGTGCACCCATGTTAATAGAAGCACAATTTTTAATAGCTAAATGTTGGAAACAACCAAGATGCCCATCAACTGCAGAGTGGATGAAAAAGATGTGATATTTTTATACAAGGGAATATTACTCAGCTAATAAAAAGGATGATCTTGAGGCCTTCATAGGTAAATGGAGGCAACTTGAGACTTTTTTAGTGAAATAAATAAGAATCGTATTTATAAATATCATATTGTGTCTCTAGTATAAAAAGTAATAAGAACTGTGGGAGTAATAAAACCCAAAATGTGTAATTGCTGTTGTAAAAAAGAGAGGAAAAGAAAGAGTTCTAAAGGATATAACTGCATGTATGTTTAAGTGTGTGAGATAGATGACCATATAACTAAGTTTTTGTTGGATCGTTGAACAGAACTGTTTGCAGTCTCACTGTTTGAATGTCCACTTTGTATGCTTTAATTTTGTAACTTGAACAACTATTTCTAAGAGGACAATACATAATTTATCAACTAGTGATTTCTTTTTTTTAAACTAGTGATTTCTTACTGCTTATTTTTTTGAAATTGTGTATTATTTCTATCTTTTTTCTGCTTTGCTTTTCTTTCTCTTTAAATAAAATTTTTTTAAAAAAGAACTGTAATGTTGAAGTAAGAATAAACAGCAAGAAAAAACCCTGTAGGATTGGCAGAAAAATCATCAATTATAGATATTTTAGAATCAATTAGTGAAAGGCCAACTTTCCTTTGTGTTTCTGCGACTGCCAAGAATATCACATGGTTAAGTACTTTGTTGTCAATGCTATCATGCTAAATGAAGTAATACAGGCTAAATCTGACACTCATACTGTTTTTGAGGTAGTTATATATAATACACTTTGTAAAGATTTTCATAAGAATAGTTCAAAAATGTAAAGCATTTTAATGGCATGTTTAAACATTAGAGAGTAATGGAGAGTCATTGGCATAGGATAAGCCAGAAAATCATGAATTTTATGAGACCTTAAAACAAAGGAGCAACCAGACAAAAATCAAGGGGGATGAAAAACCCTCTGCAAAGTTTAGGAAGATAATTGTAAAGGCAGAAGGAAGCAGCACTTCCAGGACACACAGCTATTGTGAAGTAACGCATCGCAGACATCAGCACATGAGAAGCTGTGGTGTATAAAAGGAAACTCAGCCCTTCGGGTGGAATCCTACATGAACTCTGCTCTCTTTCTTCCCACTGATTTTTTTTTCCTGCTGGAAAAATACAATTTCTGGAGAGTTTACCACATATACAAAGAGCACGGGCTTGTGCTCTTCTGAATGGCATTTGTGGGCTCTGGGTGCACCCTCGGTTGGCCTTGGTAAGCCATGGCCTGGGTGATTTCCAGGCCCTCCAGGCTTCTCCTCCCACCTCTTCAGCTGCACATCCTCCTGGTATTGGTCTGCGTACATCTGCAGATTGTCCTTCCACTCTGGAGTGTGGGAGCTCATGCCCTCTGGGAACTGATGGGGCCATCTAAGGGAAGATTTTGTTCTCATGAAGGGAAAATGATTGAGAAGAGGAGAAGAAAGATGGACTGTGGAAAAAGGAAAATGAGTAAGAGCACGCCTGGTGGGGCTCCTGGCTTTCTGCTCCACTTTAGTTCTGCAGCACAGTGGGAATGTCACCATTACTCTCTGGCACGCTTGTGGGACTCCACCTGCCAGTCAGGACTTGCCTGATCCTTGAGCTGTGAAAGAGACTGCAAATGCTGAGAAGTGGCTCTTCTCAGCACCAGGCCCAGAATCAGAGTGCTGGGTCCTTATTCAAGCTCTGCAGTTTTTAGCCAGGTGATCTTTGGAAGTTTTCTAGCCTTTTTGTGTCTCAGTTTTCTCCCGTATATGTGGGAACATCAGGGGTGCATACTTTAAGATAAACAGAAATGATAGAGAGCTCCAGTGCCATTAGAACAGTGTCTGATAAGCTCTCAATAAAGGTTAACTATTATCCATGTGGCTTATCTAGAACTTCCAAGGAAATTTACAGTCTTGAGCCTGTGTCCTTCAGGGAGGCAATGGGAACAGAATTGCCAGGCTAAAGGTCTTTTCTCTTTTTAAAAATAGACTGAAAATGGTATGGAAAGTCCTAACCAGGGAACTTCTCGCCATCGTGGTCGTTCATATCCCTTGAGCTTCAAGAGTAATTGTTTCTCTTGTTTCCTTTTAGTTGAAACAAATACCACTGTCTCTTCCCTCTCTTCCTGGTGAGAGTCAGACTTGGGGTGTGCAGCACAGGAGAGCTGTGGCAACCTCAGAGGAATCTGGGGGTGCCCGAGAATGAGGTATCAGTTGAACCCCAATATACATAACAGGAACTTGGCAAATGGTATTAAATATGTGGAGAAAAGGAAACCTAATGAGATTACTGGAATTTTAGAAACAGGGTCTTTGAAGAGTGTTGGTAGGAATCAGACTTACCAAGAAAGAAGAAATAGCTAAGGCAAAGTTTCCAATGAAGTGTGTTTAACTCCTCATTATTACCCTCAGTGGAATAAAAATGTGTGTGACATATGGAGTGTGTGAGACACACATGAGTAGGTGACCAGTTTGCTAAACAAATGAAAGGATGCATGAGCAGAAGAAAAGCCCTTGCTGCAGATTAAAGAAGGAGATGGGGTCCGGGGAAGATGATTGTACCTTGGAATATGTCACAGAAATTTGAAGGCTGAAACAGAATATGGTTCTACTAGTAGAGGTGTTTGCTTTTAGATTTTTAGTGATAGAAAATCCTTCAAATTCTGTTTCTTTAACTACTGTTTTATGACTGAGGTAATCCACCATTAGTGTCACTTCCCTGAGGCCCTTTCCCTGCAGGGATCAGCTGTGGCACAGGAGTTCACATGTGTCCTTGCCTGCTCTTGAGGTGCTGGTTGGCCAGAAGTTGTTCTTTACCAGTGTGTCCCTTTGCTTTTTAATGGCCACTATCCTCTCTCTGTCCTAACGTATGACATCCTTGCTTTCCCACTGCCCTCTCTCAGTATCCTCTTTCCTCAGGCTGTGGTAGCTGGGAGCAACTAGAGTTATGCCCTTGGCAGTGCCATGGGCAATGACTTATAATCTCTGTAAGCTTTGGGTCCTCTTTCTGTTTGGAAATGGAAACTGTCCTCTCCCTAAGGTCCTTCCTCATATGGGACACTACAGATCCTACTTTGTATATACATCTCCTGGGACGCACGGCTGTTGCTAGAGCAGCCTTTTTAATTCTGCAGGTTTCGAATGGACCTCCTGCTCTGCATGCCAGAATACCTTCAGCTGATCTTCTGCAGGGTGTGTACATCATGTGCTGTGAGTGGTGTGTGTGTGTGTGTGTGTGTGTGTGTGTGTGTGTGTTGGAGAAGGAAAAAGAAACGGATGCTTTTGGAAAGACTTCAAATACTCATGGTACAGAGCAGCTGGAAGGTACCTTAAATGTCACCTAGTTTGGGGATTTTCCATCAGCCATTAGGGGAATCTCAAAAGTATTTCAGAGGCATCTCAAGAAACTGCAGTGTCAAGACAGGGCTACTAAATACAGGTATGTGGTAGGGACTTTCCTACTTCCCAGGCCTCTAGAAATTCAGATGTATATTATTTTATAATATAATTAGGTAATTTATAATTAGGTAATGGAGGTGGAATAACTTGTTAATTGGGTCTCATCTTACCCTGGTCACTGCTTGATAATCCTCTTAGATCTACATCTTGGTGTCCTGCTCACAATGATTTTTCACGATCTTTTCTGGTTTTCCAATTCCCCACCTCCATTTATCATCCCAACACCTTCTTTTCTTTCCTAGCTGCCATATTTTCCAGAAAGAACTGGGGGGTCTCTGAAGTGTGTGCTTTCTCAGTCTCTCTTTTCTTCTCTCTGTGTTCACTTTTCCTGTCCCTCTAATCTCTGGAAAAAGTGTCTCTTGTCTTTCTGTTTTTTCATTGCTAACCTCCACTTGTGCCTACAATTCCACTTCTTTTTTTTCCAATAAGATCTTGTCCCAATTTGGACTTGTGTACTCAATTCTTTCCTGTCAACCAGAGACTTTTCTCTTTGTCTACAGAGAACTTCGGGTCTTCTCATTATGCACACAAAACAACATGACAACAAGCTAACAACAATAATCACAAGCAATCTCCTTAAATTTGCGGGTTACCCATTGCATTGTGAATTGAATACAAACCTCTTCATTTAGCCAACCTCTTCCTTCCTGTTATTCCTCTTCCATATACCACGGGGACCAATAGATTGTTTTTGTTTTTTGAACACAGTGGATATATTTTCTTTGCTAGCTCCTTTCCTGGTATCTTCTGCTCACTCTCTTCTGACTGCTGATATCTTTCAAAGCCCATCAAAGGCTATTTCTTCTATGAAGCAAGCCTGAATTTCAACAAGTAGCTATAATCCAACTCTCCTTCAACTCAGCACTGTTACTGATTTACAGGGTCTTAGTATTTTCTGTCTGCCTGACACCTCCTCAGGGAATCTTAATTTTTGTGTTAACCAAAGTGCTTTTGGCATAGTTATTTAATCTGCCAAAGTCACACAGTCAGTTGGACACAGCTGGATTTAGACCCATTTCTCTCAATGCTTAGATCTGAGTTTTCATGTTAATAATTACGGGTCTGTGACCTAATTAAAGAGCATTTTATTTTGTGATGTCTCAAGAAGCATAACATAGCATAGCCTTTGATCTTTGGATTCACGTTTTGCTTTGACTGAGATTATCTTACCCAAATAGTTGCTGATTTAGCTGGACAAGTTAATCTTTCAAGTTAGCTCTCAACTGATTTATCAGTTCTGTTTGTCTGAACTATAGTGTTAAGAATTCGGGACTCATTATGGAAAAGGTTGATTGCTTGATTATTAGTTAGGTATTCTGTGGGCATGAAAGAGGAGGGGAATTCTTCCATCCTGTTCGAATATATGCAGCTTGAATTATGGGAACAGCCGTGCTGTTCTATCTAGTCCCCTTTGAAAAGTCTCTATACATTGATGATCACGTTTGGTGGCTGGGCACATTTTAAGATACGTGATTCTATATATGAGCCAAGCTATGCTGGAGAAATGGGACTACACTAAAAACCCTAGCCTCTTAATAGCTTTGCGCACTGAGATAGAAAATAATTACTTTATCCCAGTTTAAAATTCCACCCTTCTCTAAGTCTTTCTCTTTCTCTCATAGGATTGGAGGTCAGGCACCTTGATATTTTGATTGTCACTATCTTGACAGTTTTCTCCTTAGCATATTTAAAGTTCATGGGAAATATTTTCCCTCGAAGGAGCAGAACTAGGAGCTTTGGGGAGATCTGACCTAAATGCTGCTGTGACTGAGGCACAGGGCTCACACAATGCTTTTCTCTGCCTGACTTGAGGGTCTCAGTGACCTGAAGCAGGGTCTGGGCTCCAGGCCAGTCAAGGGTGGGCTTTATAGTCTGTTCTCTACTCTCCAATCCAGACTGTAACCCTAGTGAGAATTCGTAGTATTGCTTCTCTTTCACTCAGGGAGATAAAAGGACTCCCACCCTAAATTCTTTATTTCTGATTGTTCCTGGCATAGACTGGGCCTTCCTGGGCAATAGGGCCCAATTGTAGAACTCATTGACACTGAGTTCTGTGTCATTTTAACCTAGGTTGAACAGGGCTGGGAAAAGATGGGAGTAACAGCAGCTGGGTCTGGCAGAAAGAGTCTGAAATCTCAAACACTGCAGTCTCTGGTCCTATCCTGGTTCTGTTCTCCCAGTCATGGACTTTCCTGGCTTGCCCCAGTCATTCCGTTCTCTTCCTCACTTTGTGGGCTCCTTTGAGAACATTTCTTCTTCATAGCCCTGCGTAAAGTTAGTAAGGCTGCTGACACCTCCCCCAGGGCTCAGCCTGTTTCTGTCTTTCAGTTTCTGTGGCCTCTCCTGCCCTCCCCTCACTCAGCAAAGATTTCCGGCCAATCCAGAGCCATCAGCCCAAGTGGAAGAAATGCAAATCTCCATTCACCACCGGTCCAGCCATTCTCTAACAGGTAAATAAAAACAGAGAAAACCCCACTTACGGTGAATCTCCACAGCCCCCCAAGGTCATCGCTCCTCTCAAAGCAGGTGGGCTGCAGTCCTTCCTCCAGACAGCACTTGATGGAGGTCAGGCCGCTGACCCCAGCTCCCACGATGGCAACTCGTTTGGCCATGTTCTCCTGCATGGGGGGAAATGAAACGGAGCTTTTTATTCACAAAAGCTCTCACCCCACCCTTAGCTGCTCTAACAAACCAGGAAAAAGATTCTGGGAGATTAAGAGATTTGCTCAGGTCGAGTCCTCTGAGGGTTCTCTGGTGTGTGAATATGCACGAGAAATGCTCAGGTCACTAGTTTAAACCCCAGACTTAGTTATGTTCCCACCCCTCAACTCTTGAGCTAGCGCCAGGCACGAGTGCAGTGGTGGAGGAAGCTGCCAGTTCTGGCAGAGTGGCTGAAATTGGACCCTTCTGTGGGAAGGTCTTGCATTCTGGACTGTGCTGCTTCTAGCTCCCCCATCTCCAGCCTTAGAACAGAGTGCAGCTTCAGACCAGGAGGGCATAAACCTGTCAGGTCCATCCTTTCATGGCTCATGACTCAGACTGCTTTGGGGATGTTGCACAAAGGCATGGCAGCTGGTGGGGTAAAGTTCGTGACACTTGTGGCTCTCCCAGGTGCTGCTGCATGACATGTTCTTCATGGTTTGTCTCTGTCGTGTGCCAAGGCTCCAGCTGTGTGGCTAATGGATAATTCTTTCACCCATAAAAGTTTTATGTTCACCGCTGGAGGAGGGCGGGCGGCTGCCCTGATTATATGTAGCTGGAAGGAAGGCACGGGAGACCATCCCTCCTCTCTCAATCGGACACGGACTCACCTCTAGGCAACCAGCAAGTGGCAACTGGCACAGGTTCCAGGAACCAACCTGTGAGGCAACATTGATTAAGTAGCCAGATCTATCAGCCATTATTGTGTGATCTTGGGCAAATTATTTAATCCATCCAGACATCATAAAGTAATAATAATACTAGCCTTCTTGCAGTGTTTGCTTGAATGCAAAGGTCTGTTTTTCAGGTGTCCACTGAAGTGTTGTAGGGCTGGTTGTTACCTGTAGCAAGAGGATGTGGCTTATCTGGGAAGAGCAAATAGATTCCTCTTAGAGGAAGTCAGGCTTTAGGCTCTCACAGGTACTACAGTAACAAGAATCTAATATAATTTCCCCTTTCCTGGGTGTGAGAAGAGTAGCAATCCTACTTTTAGAGAGGCAGTTGGGTGCTGGGCCCAGGCACATCTGTTTCGGATCCCTGTTCTATTATGAATCAGCCTGGGATGTAGAAACCTGCTCACCTCTTTGGGCTTGATTCTCTTCATTTGCAAGAGAGGTTATAATGCTACATTTTGTGAGGCATAATAGGCATGCAATGAAGACTACCCATTTTCATGGACAAAATGACTCCAGGAGAAAGAGGGGTTTGCATAGCAAAGAGGCTATTTGCAGCTGTGCACCAAAGCATGCTGACTCTGGGCAGTCAGTAAGTGTGAGCAGAGCAGAACATTCAGGGCCCTGAAACAACAGCAGGAAACAAAGCATGTTACTTAGGGGAAGAAGAGGAGCCATTTCTTAGAACTGGGTTTAGAAAGAAGGTGAGGCAACTGTTCTGCCATGGCTTCACTGAAACTAGAGAGGAGGTCACAGGGGGACATATCACTTCCCTGGGGAGGGATGAATAGTGTTCATCCTGTGACAGTGTCCTGGGAAGGTGTCCTGGACAGAAGGGATAGGCTCTTGTATAGCAGGCACCAGAGGTATATAGTGTTTGCCCAGGATGTTGGAGTTGCAGATGTACACTTGCTACTTGGAAGCACTGGGCTGGTTCAGTAGGAAAGAACACATCTACTCCAATTGTTGGTCTGGGCACAGGAAATCAAGTTGAGCTGTGAGCTAACTGTGGAGGCTTTGGGCAGGGAAGTGAGCTGTCCTGGGGCCACTTTGCAAAACAGCACGTAAGCAGCAGCTCTTAATCCCAGCACCTGACTCCATAATGCAAACATCTGGCTGCTACAAGGGCTTTCAGAGGCCAGGATCTGAAGCTGGCTGTAGTCAGGTAGAACATAGATAACAATTTTTTGGAGATAATATAAACAGGAGATTAATCGTTCATATAGAGGGTGGAATCCAATGCCCAGTGGGCCCTACACTCAGATTCTGTTGATTCACTCTCTAAATAATTCAGTCATCAAACATTCAGTGAGCGGCTTCCGGGTTGCCAGGCCTGAGACTTGGTGTTGGGGAATAAATGAACTAGAGCAGAGATGAGTCTGTGAAGTGGTAAGCCGGGGTTGTGTCTTATGTGCGAATTGTAGTATGACCATGAAGCAGAAGGAACTAATACTAACTTCGACGTAGTAGGAAATCAATGGTGAGAAACACAATTTGTTCTGGACTCTTGAAGGACTTCAGTGGGCACAAGAGGGAGGGAATGAGCTTCAGAGTTCCAAGCAAGAGTGATGGCTGCAGGAGGGCCTTACTTAAGGCAGAAGTAGCTTCCTAACTCCATGCCTGTCTTTAGACTCCTGGAGGGGATATAGCCTGTACAGCACAAAAACAACTGCGTAATGCTGTTGATTACCTTGATCCAGTCTTTTGGTCTTCTCTCTACATAAGGCTGTGATTTCCTCAAGTAGAACATTTTCCCTGACTTGTCTCTTTTCTGCCCCCCAGGTCCTAAACTGCACACTTGGGCTGTCATAGTAGTCGCATAAATATTTGGAAATAGGCTGATTTATTGTTGAGTAAATGAATTCATTCATTACCTCATGAACTTTTCAATTTAAAAATTAATTGAGCAAATATTTGTTGGTAGTTAATATCCTGGGCCAGAGATTCCTTTCTCAGAATGACGTCTTTGCAAACGTACAGTATGTAGAAACTCCTTCCCCAGGCCAACACCGTAGTTTGGTTGGATCAGGTAGAGTCAGCCTTTTCTGAACAATAGATCTCTCTGGGCCTTTTCATTGGTCATTTAAGTGGTAGGGTTATGAGGTAGGTCTTGGATTTGAAGTTTCAAGTTGGCTAATCATCAGTGATTTGGCTAATTACCAACAATTTAATGTTTTTGTGCCTCAGTTTCTCCTCCTTAATATGAAATTGAAAGTACAACCAGACTCAGATCTTGTAAAAGTGAGTCAAGTGACATATAAAAGGCACTTAGCAGAGTACTTGGGACATGCTAGGCCCTCAATAAGTGTTATTTTCATATCCTCAAGCAGTTTTTTCTTTATTGTCTTGTGGCTATCTGCCTTGACAACTTTGAGTTTTATTTACAATGTTACAGAATAATAAGATCAGGGCCCTTGAGGGAAACTAAAAATATCTAAAAATTTATCTTTTCTTCTCTTTTTTTTTTGTACCAGGTATTGAACTCAACGACCTTGTGTTTGCCAGGCAGGTGCTTATGCCACTGAGCTAAATCCCCAGCCCCTAAAAAGTTATCTTGTAGAAACTGAATGAAATGAATAAAGAACTATAAGAATAGTGATAAGAAAGGGAAAGAGAGAGCGGAAAAAAAGGGAAGGCAGAAAGTAGCTTTCAAAATCATCCTCAAGGACCTTTTCCTTCTTTTACTTGTCTTTTTAAAAAATCTTATTGGTGTATCAACAGCTCATTCAAGCTATTCCTCACATTACTCAATTTTTCTACCCACTCATTCAAGAATTGATATTTATTCATGTATTTATTTGCCATTTGTATATCTTCATCTGCGAAATGTGTGTTCATCTCAGATGCCCATTTTTGGAGAGGGTCTTTGAATTTGGGAGGCTTGACGTTTTTCAATTCTTTATATATTCTGGATATAAGTCCTTTGTCTGAGGGGTTGCTGGTTAAAATTCTTGCCCATTCTATGGATTTCTTTTCATTCTGCTGTTGAATTCTTTTGAAGTGCAAAAACTTTTCAATAATATGAGATCCCAGTTGTTGATTCATTGAAGTGTTTCCCCTGCAGTTTGTGTTTTGTTCATGAATTCTTTGCCTATCCCTATGTCTCTAAGACTTCTACCTACCCTATCTTCCAGTAGATTTAGTGTTTCTGTTTTAATATTTAGGTCTTTGATCCATTTAGACTTCAGTTTTGTCATGGTGATAGGCATAGGACTAGTTTCAGTCTTCTGCATGCGGAGAGCCAATCTTTCCAACACCATTTATTAAAGAGGCTATCCTTCTTCCAGTGAACATGTTTAGTCCCTTTGTCAAATATCAGGTGACTGAGTGCCTTTGTAGTTGTGTTTGTGTCTTCTAATCTGTTCCATTGATTCTCAGGTCTATTTCTTTGCCAGTACTGTGCTGATTTTATCACTGTGGCTTTGTAGTATAGTTTCAAGTCAGGAATTGAGATGCCCTCTGCCTTCCCTTCATTGCCCAGAATTGCCTTTGCTATTCTTGGTTTCTTCTGGTTCCAAATGAATTTTAGGAGTGTTTTCTCTAGATCTGTGAGGTATGTTAACAGTATTTTGAGTGGCATTGTGTTAAATCTGTATAACAGTTTTGGAAGTATGGCTATTTTCACAATGTTGGTTCTTCCTAGCCAAGAGCAAGGAATATCCTTCCATTTTCTAATATCCTCTTCAAACTCCTTTTTTTAGCATAGCATAATTTTCAGCATATGGATCTTTACATTCTTAGGTTGATTCCTAAGTATTTCATTTTTTTAGATGCTATTGTGAAGGGTGATATTTCCATAATTTCTCTCTCTTTTTTGTTTGTGTACAGGAATACTATTGATTTTTGAGCATTGACTTTGTATCCAGCTTCACTACTGAATTTGTTTATTACCTCTAGCAGTCTTTTAATGGAGTTTTTGGGGTCTTCTATACAGAGTATCATGTCATCTGCAAATAGTGATAATTTAATTTCTTCCTTTCCTATCTTTATTCCTTTTATTTTTCTCTCTTGTCTGATTTCTCTGACTAGTGTTTCCAGAAATATATTGAATAGGAGTGGTGATAATGGACATCCTTGTCTTGTTCCTGATTTTAAAGTGAAGCTTTCAGTTTTTGTCCTTTTAGTATAACGTTGGCTGTTGGTTTGTCATAGATGAACTTCACTGGTCATTCAAGAAATGCAAATTAAAACAGCATTGAGATTTCATCTCACTCTGGAAAGAATAGCTGCCATCAAGAAATCAACGAATAACAAACGTTGGCGAGGCTATGAGGGAAAAAGGAACCCTGCTCCACTGTTGGTGGGAGTGTAGACTGGTATAACCACTATGGAAATCGGTATGGCAATTTCTCAGAAGACTAGGATTGGAAGTTCCATTCAACCCAGCTATTCCCCTCCTGGGTATTTTCCCACAAAAACTGAAAAGATAGTATCACAGTGATATATGTGCACTTGTGTTCATAGCAGCACAATTTTTAATAGCTAAATGTTGGAAACAACCAAGATGCCCATCAACTGCAGAGTGGATGAAAAAGATGTGGTATTTTTATACAATGGAATATTACTCAGCTAATAAAAGGATGATCTTGAGGCTTTCATAGGTAAATGGAGGCAACTTGAGATTATCCTCATAAGTGAAATAAATAAGAATCATATTTATAAATATTACATTGTGTCTCTAGTGTAAAAAGAAATAAGAACTGTAGGAGTAATAAAACCCAAAATGTATAATTGCTATTGTAAAAAAGAGAGGAAAAGAAAGCGCTCTAAAGGATATAACTGTATATATGCTTAAGTTTGTAGGATAGATAACCATATTACTAAGTTTTTGTTGGATCATTGAACAGAACTGTTTGCAGTCTCACTGTTTGAATGGCCACTATTAACTAGTGATTTCTTACTTTTTTTTTGAAATTGTGTATTATTTCTACCTTTTTTTCTGTTTTGCTTTTTTTCTCTTTAAATAAAATTTAAAAAAATATTTAGGATAACAATATTAAATCTTAATGAGAAGTAACATGTATGCTCTTTATTATCTGCAGTTGTTGATAATAAATTGTGAATAAATGATAGTTTTATTTTTGTTTGTTTTGTTTTCACTTTTTTTGTGAGTGATCTGCTTTATCTTTAATTCCTGTTGTATTATGTAAAATGTTGGAAAATATTATATAAAAAGATGCATTAAAATTGATATTTATATGAAACCAATGTGATTTATTGTGATTTTTAAAAAGAAAGTTTTGTCCTTTATTTTTTAACTAAAAATAACTAAAAATAACTTATTTAGTTACTTTATATTTCTTAGGACAAAAAGTAATTTTATTACTTTTTGGACCAAGCAATTTTATTAGGATAAAAATTATACTAAAGTTGCTGATCGCAGGAATACTATTTTGCATACAAATGCAAAAAAATTATTGCTTCTCATATGGATGGGCGGTAAAAATCTCGACATTTCATGGAAGTTAAAAAAATATTTTAATGAAGGCCTCATCAAAGCTAACTAAATATGAAATAAATAAACATAAAGATTAAGAAAATATAAGTAAATTAGTAATGTAGGAATCAAGGACTGAAAGTGACTATATAAAAAAATGACAAGGAACATCATGAGTGACCACCCTCTCCATCAACAGGGCCCCGGGCAGGAAGGTGGATGACCCCTCCCGCCATTTAGAGGACCCGAGTGGGCAGTGGGCCATTGAGATTATGGGGCAGAAGTGGGCCAGTGAGATCACTGGTGACACAGTGGGGCCCCTGGGGTGCACAGGATGGGCAGATGGGACTGGCAGCTTGGAAAAGTCCAAAGCAGTAGTAACAATACGAGCCAAAAATTGGTAAGTTAGGTGAACCAGCGTAGTGCCTCTCGATTTCTGTAGGGTCTCACAGCATTGCCCCTTTTCATTCCTAATTGCTTGAATTAGGATCCTATAGAAATCGAGAAGATCAATACCTATTTTGAGAACCTGCACTCTAATAAGATGAAAAACACAGAAGAAATGGACAGATTTTCTAGACAGTCAAATTGCCAAAACCGAATTAAGAAGATACAAACATTCTAAGTAACCCGATAGCAGCCAATGAATTTGAAAATGTAATTAAAAACTTACCAGCAAAGAAAAAGCCAGGTCATGGTGGATTCACTGTTGAATTCTACAGGAAATTTAGAGAAGAGACACATGCCTTTGGCTGGCCGACTGACTGTAATTCCCCAAGACTCAGGACAGCTGGGCCCCGGGGCGTGGGCACACACTTGACTTTGGAGGGTGGAGCAGCTGGGGAGACCAGCAACGTGGCCGTGTGGGAAGCAGCTGTGAGGGGCCTGCAGTCAGGCTCTGGAGAGCTCCACCAACAGAAGGCCAGTCCCAGCCCCCACAGCCAGAGGCCGAGATCAGGTCCACGCCCCGCACACTTCTGGGGCCCCTCAGGGACATTATCACAGAGCCATAAACACCGGAGGCGTTTCATTCACCCTAGCTTCTCTGATTGGCTGTCCCTTTCTTGTCTGGTTGGACATCACTTTGTTTTGCATTTTGTGGTTATTTTTGGTTGTGGGCTCTTTTTTTTCTCCTCTCTTTCCCTGGTCTCATTTTTTCCTTTCTTCTTTGTTTTCTTTTTCTTTCTTCTTTTTTATGTGGATGTTTCTTACCTTTTAAATTTTCTTTTATTGATCCTCTTTCTCTCTTTCTTCAACTACTTCTTGAATTTAAACTTTTTTGGGGGGTCTTTTTTGTTTTGTACCAGGGATTGAATTCACGACCTCACGCTTGCCAGGCAGGCACTGTGCTGGTAAGCTATATCCCCTGCCTTGAATTTAAACTTTCAAGCAAGTAAACATTGTTTTTTACCTTTCTGATTACTTCTTCATATTCTGTTTTATTCTTTCTCTCCTATATCCTCCAGTTTCCCAAAACTTGGGTGATCATCCTTTGACCTCCCACCTTGACACCACTATATTTGACCTGATTCATCACTTTATTGTACTGCCTACCAATCTTAACCCCGCACCCATCTCCCACAGAAGGGCAAAATCAATCCACTAAGGGAAAAATCACTTCATACAAGTACGTGCTATATGTTAGATTTTGTTATATAACTTTAGAGTTTGCTCTTGTGGTCTGAGATAGCAGGTTAATGGTTACTGTAGTTTTTCAGTAGTTAAGATGTGCTTGAAACTATTGTTACTAACTGTACTACTGTAGCCAGGATGTCATATGTGTTATAGTCAGTTTTTCTTCTCTATATGATAACACTGTGCTTGTATGGGGTCATAATCATTACCACAGCCTAGTACCAAAGCATTGAGTGCTGAACCAAATAGTAACTTTGCCTCCTTTACAAATTGGAAAGATAGGTTCTTAGGATAGCCACAAAGGACCACCTACAGGGTGCCATGTGCAGGCTGATGGGGGGAGATCCAGACACCAGCATGAGTTTGCACCATTCACAGACTGCAGGGGAGGAGAATAAGAAGCCAACAAGAAACCAAGCCCTCCCTGGAAGTCGGTGCCGTGCATGGGCCAATGCGGGGAGATCCAGACACCGACACTTTCTGGCACACGGGCAAGGAGACAAGAAGAACCAAGGTCCCCACTGCTCCTGTAAGCAACCAGCTGATCCAGAGAAACCTAGGCTGTGATGATAGCTATTGAGGTAAAATACAACTGAATGCTTGTAGTGTTTAGTGTTCATTGACTTTGCAGGCCTAAAGCCAGAAGTCTGATCATCTATTCAGAGGATAACAATATGCAATGTTGCATCTATGGGGATCTCTTTCTGACTGTGGTAGCCATTGGTTTTTTTTTTTGGTACTGGGGATAGAACTTGCTGTCTCACACTTGCCAGGCAGGCGCTTACTCTGCTGAGCTAAGTCCGTGGCAGTAGCCATTGTTAATTTCATATTATCTTGTTTTGAAGTCTGTTATCATTTTCATTGTTTTGTTTGGTTGGGTTTTATTCTGTTTTATCTTGTTTGATTTAATTATATCCATGGGCAGCTATTTCAAAGATAACAAGATATATTATGGTACCCATTTTGGATTTACTGTTATCTTGTTTTGAAAACCTTTATTGTGTTCATTGTTTTGTTTTTATTAGTTCAATTCTACTATGCTTTGTTTGATTTTTGCTATATCTGAAATTACAAGCAGCTATTTTGAAGACAACAAGAGGCAGTATGGTAACCATTGATGATTTCCTATTATCTTGCTTTGAAGTTCTGTATCACTTATACTGTTTTGTTTTGATTGATTTTATTCTGTTTTATTGTGCTTGGTTTTATTCTCTTTAAAATAAAAATTACCAAAAAAGGACCATCTACATCTGGAGGACATCCCTGAATAACAGAAAACTCCTAGAGAAGACTCGATACTAATGATAAAGCTATCTATCATAAGAAGTGATAAACATCAACATAGAAAACAAAATGAAATAAAGAGGTGAAAATAGAAAGTGACAAGACACAAAAACAAAATAGAATCCCAGATCCACATCCTACCCAGGACAAGCCCAGAAGCCAATGAGATAAATGAAATTGGAAGTCAAACACTGGAACTTTCTCAAATTTTAACAACAGAAGTGAAAAAACAAGTGGAAAAGCTATAGAGAAAATAATCTCTCAGGTACAAAAAAGAAATTATGTTCAAAATAAAATAGAATAGACACAGATAAAATAATAGATGAGCTTAGAAAAAGAATGGAAACAAAAAATTCCTAACATAGGAAAGACATGGAATCCTTGAAACACATCCAAACAAAAATCCAAGAGAGTAAAACCTCTGTTAAAAGTGTATGAAACAGATTGAATGAAAGAGAGGGTAGAATTTCAGATCTTGAAGGCAGAATTACAGCTATTGATTATGAACAGAATAACAAAAACAGCAAGAAACTATGAAAAATCAATCCAAAAGCTATAAGATGAAGCAAAGAAGAATAACATAAGATTGATTGGGGCCCATGGGAAAACTGGAGACAATGCAAATGCTATAAAAATTCATAGAAATAATGGCAGAAAACTTCCCAAGTGTGGATAAAAGAATTTGACAAAATCAATGAAGCATATAGAACTCCCAATAGCTATGGACAAAATCAAACTATACCAAGACATATAATAATCAAGATTCAAGAAATTTAACACAATAACACAATAATAAAAGCTGTTAGAGAAAAGGAACAGATCACCTATAAAGGAAAGGCCATCAGAATCACGGCAGACTTCTTAACACAAACCCTCAAGTCAAGAAGAGCTCGGAGTGAAGTATTTCAAGTCCTGAAAGAAAACAACTTCCAACGCAGACTGAGGTAGCCTGCAAAACTATCTTTCAACATTAATGGAGAAATAAGTTACTTCCATGACAAAGAACAACTGAAGAAATTCATGAACACAAAATCAACGCTGCAAAGAACACTGAAAGATATTCTAGACAGAGATAAAAGTGACCAAAATTCCAAGAATTACAACAGAAATAAATGTCTAGGCAGGGCAAGCAATTAAACAGAAAAGAAAAGCAGGGAACCAATAGTAGAAAATATCATGATAAGCCAATACATATCAGTTATAACCATCATGTAAATGACCTCAATTCACCACTCAAAAGAAACAGACTGGCAGAATGGATAAAGAAACAAGATCCAACAATATGCTGTATACAAGAAACACATTTAACTCAAAAATAAATTCTTAGACTGAACGTCAAAGGATGGAAAACAGTCTTCCAAGCAACAATAACTCAGAAAAAAGCAGGGGTAGCTGTTTTGTTTTCAGGCAATCTGAACTGCAAGCCAAGAATAATCAAAAGAGATTAAAAAAAAGTCACTACATACTTGTTAGGGGAAAACTTCAAGAAGAAGAGATTACAATCTTAAATATGTATGCATCAAATATGGGAGCACCCAACTATATAAGACAAATATTAACAGACATGAAAAATCAAATAATAACACAATTGTAATGGGAGACTTAAGTACCCCATTGCCACAGAGATAGATCAACTAGACAAAAAGTCAGCAATGAAATATCAGAACTAAACCAAACCTGTGACCAGATGGACTTAGTAGATGTTTTCAGAGTGTTCCACACAACATCATCAGAATACACATTCTTCTCAGCTGCATATGGGATGGTCTTTAAAATACAGCATATACTAGCCAACAGAACATGTGTGAGCAAATGCAAAAGAATTGAAGTTATCCATACATATTATCTGACCATAGTGTAAAGAAATTGGAAATTTATAGCAAAAGAAACCACAGAAGACTCCATAAACACATGGAAATTAAATAACACTCTCCTGAACAACTAGTGGGTCACAGATGAAACTAAGGAAGAAATTAAACTATATCTACAACCAAACAAGAATGCAGATACAACATACCAGAACTTATGCAATGCAATGAAAGCAGTCCTCAGAGAAAAATGTATAGTGGTGAATTCTCACATCTGGAAAACAGAATAAGTACAGATAATATCAAACATAACACAATAGTATAAAGCAGTGTATAAGTTGACCACTAGTTACCAGTCCACTACAGATATCCACTATCACCATTCCTATTCAATATAGTTCTGGAAACATTAGCTAGAGCAATTATCTAAGAGAGAGAAATAAAAGGAATAAAGATAGGAAAGGGAGAAGTTAAATTATCATTATTTGCAGATGACATGATACTCTACATAGAAGAGCCCAAAAACTTGACTAAAAGACTTATGGATTTGCATGATTCCCCATTTCATTGCTTTGAAGCCTTTCAGTGTTTTCATTCATAAGTTGGAATGGTTTTAAGCTGTTTTGTTTGACTTTATTTTGCGTGATGGTATGAACAGCGGTTTTGAAGAAAACAAAACATTATGGCAGCCATTGTTGATTTAATATCGTCTTCCTTAGAAGTCCTACCATGCTTCTACTCTGCTATTACCATCGGTTCTATCATGTTGTGTCTTATTGGGATTTTAATATATGTGATAGTATAAACAAAACTTTTTATTCAATATGCGATATTATAGTAGCCATTGATCATAGTTATTTGGTTCAGAATGTCCTGTAATTCTTTCATTCTCTTGAATGGTTTTATACTATTGTGTTATGTTTGATATTATTGTATCTGAAACTGTGCTCAACTATAGCAGAGAAAGAGATATTTTGACAGCTCCGGTTGTCTTGTTGTAAGGTGTTGTGTTGCTTATGTTGTCCTGTTCTGGTCTGCTTTGTTCTGCCCTCTTTTGTTTTATTCTCTTTAAAATAAAAAAAGTAATAAGAACTGTAGAAGTAATAAAACCCAAAATGCATAATTGCTACTGTAAAAGAGAGAGCAAAAGAAAGTGCTCTAAAGGATATAACTGCATGTATGTTTAAGTGTGGAAGATAGATGACCATACTACTGTTTTTGTTAGATTGTTGAGCAGAACTGCTAATAGTCTCACTGTTTGAATGTCTACTTTGTATGCTTTAATTTTGTAACTTGAACAACTATTTTCAAGATGACAGTATGTAATTTATCAACTAGTGATTTCTTAGTGTTTTTTGTTGTTGTTGTTGTTCTTTTCTTTTTTTCCTTTGGAATTCTGTATTGTTGCTACCCTTTTTTTCTGTTTTGTTTGGTTGTTTTTTTTTCTTTCTAAATAAAATTTTTAAAAAATGATTTAATAACCAAATTCCATTGCATAGCTAGATACACAGTCAACACTCAAAAATCAATAGTATTCCTGTACAGAAACAATAAGTTCACTGAGAGAGAAATTAGGGAAACCAAACTCTTTGCAATAGCATCAAAAAGAAAGAAAGAAATACTTAGGAATCTATCTAACAAAGAAATAAAAGATACATACTTTGAAAATTACAGTACTCTGAAAATGGAGATAGAAGAGAATATCAGAAAATGGAAAGGTATCCCTTGCACGTGGATAGGAAGAACCGACATCATGAAAATAGCCCTATTTCCAAAATTGTGATACAGATTTAGTGCAATCCCAATCAAAATACCATTAGCATACCTCACAGAACTAGAGAAGCCATTTGTGAAATTCACTTCGAAACAGAAGAGACCTAGAATAGCAAAAGCAATTTTGGTCAACCAAGGCAAGGCAGGAGGTATCACAATCCCCGATTTGAAATTAAATTACAAACCTATGTGATAACATAACATGGAACTGGCAAAAAACAAACAAACAAAACAAACAAACAAACAAACAACAAACAAGGGAAACAGACCAGAAGATCAGTGGTACAGATTAGAAAACGCAGATACCACTCAAACACACTCAGCCACCTTATGTTTGACAAAGGAGCCAAACATGTTCACTGGAAGAAAGATAACCCCTTTAATAAATGGTGCTGGAAAAACTGGCTCTCTACATGCTGAAGCCCAAAAGTAGACCCACATCTATCACCATGCACTAAACAAAAATTAAAGTGAATCAAAGATTTAAACAGTAAAATGGAAACAGTAAATCTACTGGAAGAGACATTAGGTAGGAATTTTAAAGATAGAGATGTAGGCAGAGAATTTATGAACAAAATCCAAATTGCATGAGAAATACTTCAAAGTATCAACAACTGGGATCTCATTTTATTAAAAAGCTTTTGCACAACAAAGGAAATCACTAACGGTGAAAAGATAACCCACATAGTGAGAAAAAATTATACCCAGTTTTTCCTTAGACAAAGGACTATTATCTAGAACATATAAAGAATTAAAAAAAAATCAAGCCCCTTAAATTCAAAGACCCAATCCAAAAAGGGAATCTGAGATGAATATACACTTCTCAGATGGAGATATACCAAGAATAAATAAATATATGAAAAAATACTTGACATCATTGGTCATTTGAGAGATGAAATTAAAACAACACTGAGACTCCATCTCACTCCAGGAAGAATGGTTATTATCAAGAAATCAACCAATAACAAATACTGGAAGAGCTATGGGGAGAAAGGAATATTTCTCTGCTGCTGCTGAGAGTGTAAACTGGTACACCAATTGTGGAAATCAGTGTGGGGATTCCTTAAAAAACTAGGATTAGAGGTCCCATTTGACCCAGCTGTTCCTTTTCTGGGTATTTTCCTAGAAGAATTAAAGCATCATACTACAGTGATATATGTGCAGCCATGATTGTAGATGCACAATTTGTAGTAACTAAATCTTGGAGACAATCCAAATGTCCATCATCCAAGGAATGTATAAAAAATGCATTTTTATATACAATGGAGTACTACTCAGCCATTAAAAGAGAATAATTTTCAGGCTTTTATAGGTAAATGGATTCAAATTGAAACCGTACTCATAAATAATAAATCAGATCCACATGTGTAAACATCGCGTCATCCCACTAGTGTAAGAAGCTGAACGAGTAAATAGGATCTAAAATGTACGATAGATACTGTGAATCAGGACTAACTGTTCAAAAGCAAAGAGAAACTGTGATCAGGAAAGGGGAAAGGAAGGAAGAGAAAGAAAAAAAATATATATATATCTCCAAGATGGTTAAATAGTTATACAGCTAATTACTCCATTGAAAAGAAAGATTGATGCTAATATTGTTTGTACAATATTTCATATCTTGTACTCTAAGTAACTACTTTGAAGATAACAACACACAATGTATTATTTATTGTTACACTCCTTTTATCTTGTTTTGAAATTCTGTTTTACTTTATTCTCTTTCAAAGAAAAAAAGAAGAGCTATAAAAATATAAGAAAAACAGGCCTCCAAATTTCTAAATGAGTTGGGAAGTCATTGTTGACTGCACAAAAATTACTAATTTTTATCTATAAGGTTATAAACTACCAGATTTTCTTCTGTGGATTTTACACTGTGTCCTCTGTTTCAAAGACGTTGTAAATATGAGATGTACTGAAGGCAGATTAAAGGTCCATTTAGATGTACTGAGATAATATAAGGGGATTATCAGCACAGGAGGCTGGGTCTCATTCCTAATCCCTAGCGCTTCCTTGTGTAAATTTACATTGTCAGGAAAAGCACAGTGATGGTCTGGGAGACATCCCAGGGATGGGAGTATTAGTTTAAGGTATTTCACAGTTTCAGTCTGTGATTAGATTGTGTCCCACTCAAAGTGGGTGATGAACAGCTGCTGTTGGTATCAAGAAAGGACTGCAGGAAAATCAAGGTCAAACAACAAATGAAGGGGTCGCATCCTATCTGATCCAAGGTTTGAGAAATTGGACAGTCACCAGCAGGCACATAAATCCCATTGCTAAATAACCGTTACAAAGAATGTAATAATAATATTCATTGTCTTTCCATTTGTGTGTTACTTGTCCAAACAACTATAAAATTGTAAGAATATAAAGACCTACTGCGTTATTTGTACCTGTTGATTTAATGAAAGGAAATGCAGCCTGGGAGCCTGCAGGAGGAAAAGCAATCACCCACACACAAAAGGCTCCCTGAAACTGGAAAGGTTGGGAACCTTGAGGCAAAAATCTTACTTTCTATGTATTTTTTTGACTTGAAGATTTTTAAAAAATATATGTTTTAGGGACTATTAATCTTACAAAATCTTAGGTGTCAGTGTGGTATTTTCATACAGGCATGTAATACACTATGATCATATCCAGCTCCCTACCACCCTGCCCTATTCTTTCTCTGAACTCAGCAATGTATAGTAGTTCCACTCATGTGTGGTAGTTCAGGTATAATCAGAAACAGCAGGTACAGCTGGATTATAATCGGAGCTGGATGAAGATGCTCCCATGGCACCTGAGAACACAGGGGCATGAGATGATATGACACTTGGGTTGTGGCAGGACCCTGCTCTGAGATTTCCTTCCATTGGCAGCAGCCTTCCACCCCCAAAGCCTAAATGTGAATATTCGCTACTGATCATCTCAGACCATGTGAATATTCATCACAGGCCACTGATATTCTCAGACCACACTAGATGCTGTTGGAGAAAGTACTGTATTTAAGAAAACTCACTGATTTATCTTTCCCTTACGTTTTCCACGTAAGATTTAGTTGAATTACTAATAATATACCCAGAAGGGTACTTACCAGTGTACACAGAAGGCCCAATATCTGGTTTTCCTGTGCCGTTATATGTACTCAAGCACTACTCCTTACTTTGGAGCAAACAGTTTCTTTATAGTTCCTCTGGGGTCTTGGGCAGAGGGAGCCTCTGTCTGGTGATGTGGCTCCACCCTTAAATACAATAACAAAACAAGAAAAATCCCAGCCCCACCTTTTTCACCTAAAGAAGTCAGAGATTACATCTGGTTATTTACTTTATGTCCTTTTAGTTACTTGGGTCAATGGCTCTTCTAGTTAGAACTCTGGAGCAGCATAAATCAAAGTAACAGGAGCCAATGTTGACTTGGGAGTCCCCAGTCCACAGGATGAACTTGGTCTAAGAGATAAGCAATGTTATGCAAAATTTGGAAGCCATGCTTGTTTATATTTTACCCATTGATTAATTGCAGTAGTGGAATTCTAATAGAAATACTGGCTGAGATGCACTTCAGGCTCATTCTTCTGCCTGCTAGCTATAAATCAGGTTGAGGAGGTATCAATCCCATAGCGTATCAGTTTGACTCTTCAAAGGGACAAGAATAAAAAAGGACGATCATGTTAATGGCTGCTACATCCAAACTTCTCTTTTAAGAGTTTTGGTTCAGTTAACATTTAGAGAAAATGATTATTTAAAAAATGTACACACCTCCCACGTTATTAACATTATTTTAAGTGTAGGCGATTGCCCAGGCACTTGGAGGAAGAGGATGGTCTTTGAAGTCACAGATCCTGGGTTTAAGTACTGTATTCACCAGCCAGTATGGCAGTAATCTTGAAAAAGCTATATGGCTCTTGTTGTCAGCTTCAGTTTTCCCAATTTATAATAAGTGTAGTAGTAACTGCTTCAAAATATTGTGGGGGTTAGATGGAGTAAGCTCCACGCAGAGCCTTGTGTTAGTAAATACTGTGGATGATGATGATGATGATGATGATGGTAACATCTCTCACATCACGGGGAGTGAACTGTGAGAGTTATTGGTGAACTGAAGCAAAAGAAGCTTCTGAAAAAACAAACCTTTTCTCTTGATTTCAGTACATATAACTATAGTCTTTGGCCCCGGCTCTGGAGGCCCTTGTAAATGACTGAGTGTATTGTTTGCTCATTAGAATCACTCAAGTCTTATTTCTGGCTTATTAAACATCTGGCAAGGAGATGGTATTGTTAACTCTTCCTGCGACTATAAACATGATACTATTTGAATAACTTTAAACTTTATTTTTACCCAGAAAGTAAGCTGCCTAGACTACTATTAGCTCAAGTGTGTATTTTAAAAGCCAAAATGTGTTTGACATTGAGTCAGAGATACCATGGGGGACAAGGTAACCACTAATGTTGCAAGCCTAGTACCTCTCCACACTCCCTTTGATCTGGATGTGCTGCTAATGGAAGAGGTACAAAAGGACTTTAAAATGAGGCCAGGCATGAACATGGCCACTTTATCATCTCTTTCTATATCTTTTTTATTTTTTGCATTAGCTAGAGATTTGTATTAATTAACAATAGAGGACTATCCTTTGGAGAAAACTTTGCTTTCTGCTATTCTCTTTCTGCTATTCTGTAGGTTTTCTTTTTAGCTATACGTTAGGCCATAGGAAGAGGAGAACTGTATGTCCCCTATATGCAAATGGACCTAGATTCTAATAAACCAGATTAGTATGATTTTCAGGAAATACAGATTTTCTACCTTCTAGGAATATAGTAGGATTGTACTTCGTGGCCCTCTAGTGGTTGATTGGGGCTATATAACAAATCTACTCAAAAACAACGTACAGTAATGTGTGTTCTGCTGGGCCAAGTTATTGCATTGATAGTGTGGATTCTGTACAGCTTTCTCTTCCTTCAGCGTGGTAACCAACAACTGTCTAGTAGCCTGGATACCTGTGTCACTATGGAGAGCAGAGCCTACCTGCAGTGGACACATACATCAAAGAGAAAGAACCCGTTTTATTTCAAGGTATTGCGATTTGGAGATTGCTGAGTCCTACTTGAAGCCCTTTTGAGTGAAGCACTGCAAGGCTATTTCCTGGAATTTTCCTTTCTTCTTTCCTTTTTTCCTCTGCTGATTCATAGTTGGAGCCATAGAGTTTAGAGCTGAGGGAGAACATAGAGTTTACTTAGTTTTAGTCCTGACTATTGCTGTCTTGCAGTTCCCAAAGGAAGGACAATAGGAGGATGGAGAAATAAAGATAAAAGTCAGAATATAGAAAGCTGGAATCAGGTGGAGGCCTCTCTCCAGATGGGAGGAAAGGAACTGTTCAACCACTGAAGTGCGTTTATTTATACATTCAACAGGCTGATGTGTCACACAACACCCTCTGCCTAACCAAGTGCCTGCATGGCAGTCTCCGGGTGCCTTGCCTTCTTGGAGCTGGAGCAGCTTGCTCACGTGGCTCGCCTCGGGTGCTTTTTCTTCTTGGGACTGGCCTTGCTCCAGCCTGCATATGTGATCAACCTCCAGCTTCAACCTCTCCCCACAGATTATAAATTAAACCTACTGAGTACAATTATTTTTTCTTTCTCCCTGCACAAAACAAAGTTATAATACAAACAACTCCCCATCTCTTAATTCCTTCAGAGAAAGCCTCTAGAGGCTCTTTACCTACACAAGCCATGTCAAGGGTTTTTTTCTTTGGTTGGTTGTTGTTGTTTTTGCTTTTTAAAATTTGTTTATTTTTGTTTTTTGAACACTCCTGCAGAATGGATACATGGGAAGGAGTTAGAGGGAGCATCAGGCCTACTCAGGGTCAACCACTGTGTTGAAATGTGTGTTGTCTCTTCCAGAATTGGTGAGTCCATGACCCACACTTCTACCATGCAAAAACTGGAGCAAAGAGCAGCCGCTCTTTACATTTCTTCAGATGTCTTCACAGCTTGATAAGAAGCTTGTGGGGAAGCTACCGCTATCAGTGAGGTTTGTATCCCGTGTCTGCCTGAGGGGTTTGCACTTCAGTGGAAATGTCACAGTATTTTAGAATAGGATGGCAGAGTGGGATGAAGCAGAAAGGAATTGGAGCCCCTTAGTGTTCTTATCTCTACAGTGGGATAATCATCCTCACGTCACCTAACATCCAAGGCTTTGGTAAGGATTACATGAGACAATATTTGTAGAGATTCTTTGTGAATGCTATAGCACTCTCAGTGAAACCTCAATAGGTCTTTCTTTCTTCTTTCTTTCTTTCTTTCTTTCTTTCTTTCTTTCTTTCTTTCTGTCTTTTTCTTTCTTTCTTTCTTTCTTTCTTTCTTTCTTTCTTTCTTTCTTTCTTTCATCCTTTCTCTCTTTTTTCTTTCTACCTTGATACCCTCAGACATACCAGAGTGTCTGATATGTAGTAGTACTTAATAAATGTGAAGCAGTTAATATCCGGCCATATGTTCTTGCTTGTGGGGTTTATCTAGGGTTATTTCATGATGTTATGAGTCTGGAAGAAGTCAGGACTCCACACTGGTCTCTTGAGTGACAGATCACTTAAAAGAGCCTTTCCAAGCTTAGGTAACCTGAGAGTTTATTTGAAATGTATGTGATATGGGTAGCAGCTTGAGTCTCCTTGTCCCTAGTTGCAAGCCCTTAATTCGATAGCTCTCCAGATGGCTTCTATTTACGCCTCCATGGTCTATGCTATTACTATTCTCACCCATCCCAGTCTAAGGACAGAGCTTAGCTGCTTCTCTAGTCTACAAGAAAGAGCCCATCTTTGCTAAATATTATCTGTTTGACAACTACACTAAATATTCAAAGGGCTGCAGAAAGAAATCTCATTGCACCTTGCAGAGCATTCTACCATCCCAGTGGCTCTGTTGTTCATTTTAGTTTTAATTTTGTTTCCTTCCCCTTTTAAACAGCTTGGACGTTTTTCTCTTTACATCTGAAGAATTCAGTTATCTCAAACCTGTGCCCCTCATAGTTTATACTTTTTATTCTCCCTGCAGTTGTTTCTCAAACAAATGCAGCTCCCGTTCTTATTCAGACACCTTAAATAATGAAACAGCTTACTACCTAAGTTACCATAGTGTTTATTAACATTAATATGTTTGTATGTTATTGGAACAAATGTACTAAAATCATTTAAAATTTTCTTTCAAGAGTATACTTTGTCAACTTTTTAAAAACTTCTAGGGATCATTTCTATCTTTGGTGCCAAAAAAAGGGTGAAAAAACTTACAACATGATATTCCATCTCAGATATAAGGCATATATTGGAAAACGGTAAGACAATACATGATTTCTTGAATTGTTCTATCATCCTGTACACCTTTCATTTAGTTCACGTTTGAGACCCAGATAGTATTTGCTAAAAACCCCACCAGTGGGGCCACTAACAAGTCACATGACTTGGGAAAACCATTATTTTGTCTGTTCCCTGATCCATGAGTTGTGAGAAATAAATACAATTAAATAAGATTGAATTGTTTTGTAAGATGTATTGGCTTTTAGTATTTTGCCAGATTACTTAGGTTGAAATAGCTCAACATTAAGAGCAATTGATCCTCCTCTACAATCAACCACTTTCTCCTGGCCATCAGCTCAAAGTAGAGAGATGTCTAACAATGAGAGTCCTTTCATTAGTTATAATTAAAGTCTCTCTCCCAAAATATGTACTGTAGATAGAAAGACATCGAAGCATAGTATTAAAATGCAAGCTTTAGCTATACTCATGTGGCCCTCCAGGGCAGAGCAGCCCGCCCTCCCAGTGGTTTAGTTGAACAGGTGTCAGAAACGGAACCATCTCAGCTTCTCTGATGGGTGGACAAGTCAACAGCTTTGCTGAATTTTCTCTGAATTGTACCATGCTCTCAGCTGTTTCTACTCAGTCTTTCTTCCTTCTGTCTTTCACTGAGAATCAGATTTGCACTATGGTCTGATCAATCTTCCAGCCTTTTCCTACCCTCTCCCTGTTTTTCCTTACAAAGATATTTTCCCTAACGAAACCCTTACTTTCATTTTGGATCTGACCTTAGAAGAGGTGGTTTAGTAGAATCACACCTTAGAAGTCATTTGCTTAGCTTCATTAATGCCTCCACTAATCATAAGGCAAAATGAACAAGGTCTGTGTAGGTCCTCACTATCCACCTCGATCCACCTCGAGGGTGACAGTCAACGGTTACAGGTCAGTAGTAGCATCTTCCAAGGTGAAAGACTGGCCTCAACTTTGCATCTTTCTCTTGGTTATGCTTTAAAAATATTTATTATTTGAAATTAATTAATTTGAAATATTAATTATAAAAATATAATTTCAAATAATAAAAATATTTATTATTTGAAATTAATTATTTAAAAATAATTTATTATTTGAAATTAATTATAAAAATATTTATTATTTGAAATTAATTATAAAAATATTATTGAAATTAATTATAAAAATTAATTATAAAAATATTTATTATTTGAAATTAATTAATTGAAATTAATTAATTGCTGTAAATTTCACTAGCTATAAAAGTTTTAGTATTTCATTTTAAAGTGTCTTTATCCATGAAGAACAGATGTGACAATTTTGGCTATTGATAGAGAAAACAAAGGAACTATCTTCAGCAAAGGAGAGTTGACATGAAAGGTCAGTAACAAGAAGAGTCGCAAAGACAGATTTTGGGGGAGATTATCTCCAGCTAACATCATTATTTCTTATTTTAAAAATCAAAACAGAAGAATGGATAGAAATGATACATAATTTCAAAAGAATAGTAGGAAATTAACACTAGTTAATACATTGCATATTGTTATCTTAGAAGTAGTTGTTCAGGTTACAAGATCTAGGCATAAAAAATGATCAAACACTGACAGCACAAACTGTTCTTCCCAGCTAACATCTTTTGCAGAAGAGCAAACATTGTTAACTGTAGCACAAGCACCAGAACTCAACATGAGGAATTTGGCTTTGAGGAATGAAAAATATTATGGACTAATCTCTGAAAAGCAGCTTTTTCTTCTTCAGAGAGACCCCAACCTAATGTTCCTAAATTTAATGTGTACAGGAGTCACCTGAAAGCTTATCAAATTAGAGTCCAGCAAAGATTCTGATTCTACACGTTTGGGTTTTTGTCACATTTAAACCCGGAATTGCCCTGGACAGTTTGTCTGGGACAGTTTAATGTTTAGGATATATGGAAGTAGAAGGATGAACTGGGTCGGTTGTCCTCAGAGGCAGTTTTCTCTAGAAATCAATTCTTTGTCTTTAAAAAGAATATTTGGAATCATTTGAAGAGATTTCTGAAAAATTTTAAGTTGTAAATTTAACAATCATTTTGGAGCTAGTTTTTTCCCCCCACTGATACAATATCAACCTAGCAAGTGTTCGGTCTCTTCCACTGTAGAAGGCTCATTACTAATGCTACTTTGGGGGCAGTGGTGAAGACGAAATGAGACAATATCTGTGTAACAGGACATCTTATATATGATAAACCGGGAGGTGGCAAATTTTCTGAAAAGGGTCAGATGGTCCCTACATTAGGATTTGTGGGCTACCTGGTTTCTGCTGCAACTTGTACTTATCTGTGCACAAAAGCAGCCAGAGACATTGAGTGTGTGTGGCTGCACTGTAACAAAACTATTTCAGAAAAACAAGTGGTAGCTGCTTCTGGCCCACCCCCAGGAGTCTGCTGACCTTTGTAGTTGAGGCTTATGATCTTTAATAACTGGCAAAGTAACCAGGTTTTCTTTTTATTAAGAACTAAGTACATACACTATTTGTGATTATTTTGGAAAGGAATTTGCTTATATGAGCAATGAAAACAGTACTTTTGAGTGTAAATGTTGGTATTATGTCAGTGAACCTTACACAAACTTTCCGCCTAGAGAGATTGCCATTATGCTGGTCCAGGCGACTGGTGGTGCCGCGGTGGGCACTCAGAGCCTCCTGGTCAGCACCGAGCCAAGCTGCCCCAGCCAAGGTTTGATAAATCATCAGCTTGCACACAGCAGCAAAGATTCCATTTATTGTGCAAAAGCACCCCGGTGTGCAGACTTTTATCTTTAAAAAAGCTGTTTATAGACAACTATTTGTATCATTGAAAGCTCTGTTATTATGTTTTTCTTTTAAGGCAAATGATATTAATAATGTATGAGTTTTTTTTTAAAAACTAAAACCACAGTATTCAGGTTTAATTGCAGTATTGGCACTTGGTGATAAATATGTGGGTTTTGGTTTGTGATCTGTAAAAGTTTCACCATCACTGTTCTAGGCATTGGCGGAAGAAATCCTGGCCAAAATTAAGAACAGGGTCCACAGAGGAACTGAACAGATGAAAAGGAAAAATTTGCCTACATCTTCAACATCTTTGATCTTTGCCCTTTCTTTAGGGCTTTGGTTTGGGCTCATGACATAGCTTATCTTCCAAAGTTCAGTACATGGAAAAAGCAACTGGGCTGACTGTTCCCTAGACAAATGTTTCTCTGTCACATTGCTCAATGTTTGTTGACATTGAATTACTTGTCTTTCTAGTCTTTGGTTCCAAGAAAATGTTTATCTATCCTAACTGTCATGCTTTTATCAGACGAAAAAGATTACAAATTATTTAGTATTTTGCTTGGGTTATCTAGCACTAGACAGAAGCATCAGTTGGTACAGGGCAGTGATGATGAACCATTTAGAGCTCTCAGTGATAACAAATAGCCAGTCGCAGCATGCATGGGTTCACCACGGTGGTAGTGATTTTCATTTACCTGGAGGATATGATTTATCCCTTGATTCTCATTTTTCCAAAATGTCAGAGATTATCTTAAGTGTTGTTTCATACTCCCATCCAAGTACTAACCAGGCCCGACCCTGCTTAGCTTCCGAGATCAGACGAGATCGGGCGCGTTCAGAGTGGTATGGCCGTAGACAGTGTTGTTTCATACTTATCTTTCCCTCTAAATTCCTTCAAATACTTTTTGAGGCTGAAATAGAAACCAAATGTTATAAATAAAATTGTTCAGATCATGTGCAAGGAGAGTGCTGTTTGCTATGTAAAGGTCCTCCAGAATGAATGTATATATTGTAATTAATGAAATAAACTATTAATAAGTACTTTACCAATAATGAGGTTTTTATAAGTAAGCATATTTGTGGGGTGAGGTTATGATCCTCCATTCTTAAGTCCCAGCAAATCTGAGCTTCAATTTGAGCTTCATTTGAAGGCCAGCAGTGTGATCTTGGTCATGTTACACAACTGTGTTGAATCTCAGTTTCATCATCTGTGAAACCTACAATATCCATACCCATCTCAGAATTGTGAGACTTAAAATATTTATAATGTACGCATAACATAATATGTAGTCTATGATAAACACTATATGTATATGCATATATATGTACATATATGTATGTTCAGCTGGCTGTTATGCAGGTACATTTTATGTTTGCATCATAAATGTGGTTATTTGCTTGCTTTCTGTATGTTCCCTGCGTAGGTGTTGTTTTCTACATTTATTTTCACATCTTTTCCCCCACTCCCAGTACTTTTGAGAGCCTAACCTTTGTTACCAAACAGAGTCTGTGTGGAAACATCTACAAGTATGTTGTGCAAGAGTTTTCAATATTTGCCTAAATTTAAGTCTTTCAATAATTGATACCATAGGACCTGCTTTTCATCCTGTGCAATTTGACATGTTCCACATGGACCTGCTTTTCATCCTGTGCAATTTGACATGTTCCACATATACTTAAATCAATATCAAGGCTGGAACATTGTCTATAGGATCTGTGTTATTTTATCATGTTTTTGGAAGTCTAGTGAACTTGAGAAAAGGATAGAAGAGCAAAGAAAATTTGCAATATAATTTCAGTTCTAAACACAGACCTAACTTTCCTAATTCCCCACAATCACTTCTGTTACTTGTTTCTCCTAACTCTAAAATTTAGAGTATAACTTTAATATTTTTCCTTTTCATATATTTTTTTCTGAAACTGTGCTAGCTGGTGAGACAATACAGCTAGAGGTGTTGTGCTGACATATTAGAACCCATGAAGTTGGAAAAAAAAGGCCACAAAAATGGCCAGAAGCCCCAGGATTTTCAGCAGGAAAGAAGCCGGGAGGTTTGGAGCGGCCTTCACAGAGCGAGTCTTCAGAGGCTTCAGTATCCTTTGTTTCTGGGTGAGGATGGCTCTTCTGGCTCCTTCCCACTGCCCAGGCCCAACGAGACGGTACTGGTAGGAGTTGCAGGGCCCAAAATAGAGTTCCACAGCCAGCTTGGGGTCTTTTAACAAGAGAGAGATGAAGTCTGGCTTGGCACCTATCTCCAGGGCCAGCTCATCCAGGTAGTCCACGTAGTTGGTCTGCACTATCTGGCTCTGGCTTTCTCCAAACCTGAATGAAAAACGTGAAGAGGACAGATTCACAGACTGTTCTCACCTCTATGAAACAACAGGAGGCATTTGGTAGCTGTTTAACAAATGAAGATGTGAGTAAATGAGTGAGTGAGTCTTGGATAAATCTGCAGTGGACAGTGTGAGTTTATCCGATCAGGAGGTCCAGCTACTCTCTAACCCTCAACTAAACAGCCATGAGTCCCTGGAAGCTGGAGAGATGGGGCCAGACTGATCACCGTGGTCATTGCTTAGTATTTGCCTTGCAGCTGTGAGTCTCCAGGAAGAATGCACAAGTGATTGCTGCAGAGACTCACAAGACAGCATAGTTTTGTAAAAGCCTAGCTCAGTGTCAGTGCAAAGGAGATGCTCAACATTTCTCTGTTAAATTACCAAAGCACCTGGCAGGCTGGTTGGGACACAGTAGCTAGCTACCAAATGTCAAACAAATTAGAATTAGAACATAAAAATAACCCCTTACCCAGGTGTAAAAGGTGCAAGTGAACTTTTTAAGAGCACATGATTACTGCTGAACCATGTTCTACCTCAGGAAAAACAATAAAGATTTCACTCCCAAAACCTTCCCTGATTCAGTTGGATAGGGGCTCTATAGTAACTTACCAGAGATATTCAGGCTACTGCCACCACCACTACCCCAGCCCACTCCCACTCAGATCAGAGGACGGGTGACCTGAAATCTCACATAGGCATCACACAAAGCTGAGATGAAATTAAGCCAAGGAAAAAAAAATTCTAATATAGTTCTGGTATAGTTTCTCTCCTTGTTTCTTAGACTACAGTGTGAAAGAATCATCAAGGAAGAACACAAAGATGTAAATTTCCACTCTCTCCCACAAACCTTCTGATTCAGTGGGGCTGAAAATTTACTTTTTATCAAACAGCGACATGCTCTTTTAGGTAGGCAGATCACTGTACTTTGAGAACCATTGTTGTAAATAGACAGTTTTTAAAAGTCATGCTTACAGGTCAATTCTTTTTTCATTCCTTTTGATAATGTCCTCCATCATCGTCTTCTCTGGAGGTAAGCAACACAAGCCTAGAAAAAGAAAGGTGGGTTTCAGTGGGGTCGACTCATTTATCATTGCTTGACCCACTAGTTAGCTCTTAAAATTAAATTCTGGATGTGGAATCAGGTCATATGGGACACAACTGCTGCACTGCTGACCTCCAGCTGCCCAGGGAGCACAGGGTGCTGCGTGGATTGTGAGGTAGAAGAGGTTAGAAGAAGAAGCTGGACAAGGTAAGCATGGCTGAGGCGCTTGGAAGCTGTGTTTGGGATCTGTTCTCAAAGTGATAGGACCCTGTGAGAGAGTTTCCTGCACAAGATGAGAAGATTAAACTTTTCCTTTGGAAAGACTCGTCTGCATGTGCATTTAGAAAAATGAGCTCAAGGGCAGTGGGCCTCTAGCTATGGAGAACAGACAAAGGTTTCTGAGGCAAATCTGGTGAGAGATAAGAGTGGAGGACAGGTGGCGGGGACAGAAAAGAGCAGTGTGAGTTACCAAGTGCTTATGATTCTGTCTCCTGCCCACAGGTGTCCTCTGAGTGACAGACGGCTTGGGAAATGGCCAAGGCCCTTGCCTATGGCTAGTCATTGGACACTTCAGATTCAAGTAGTCCAAGGCTGAGCTCATCATCAAAACCTGCTTGCTGTTTCCCTCACTTTTAGTGCTAGAGATCCACAAGATGCCCTTGATTTCTCTCTTGTCCCATGCTGAACACGCAATTATGTCCTGCTGATTTCTTCCTCTATTATTCCTCAGATTTATATCCTCTTTGCACTGTATCTCTGCTCTGGCCCAGCTGTCATTGTGTTTTAGCACTGATAACTGCAGTACTTTTCTCACTGGTGTCTGAGCTTCCATTGTTCTCCTCCTTTGAATCTATGTTCCACACGACTGCTGAAATAATGTGTGATAAAGATGTCTGAGAATACCTGGCTTGTACCCCTACATTGGTGTCTCTGGCTGAAGAGCTTTCTATGATGCAGATGCTGCATCCTAGACTTAAATCAAGAAGGGCCATAAGATGCAGCCAGATTTGGGAAGAACTGATGCATAGTTTATGATGTAGGATTCTTAGTATGGCATGCAAAGTTTTTGTGTGCCGTCCCCTCCTTCTTCCCCTCCAATCTCTTCCTCTGTATATCTTACTCCAGGTATGTCGGGTAGCTTGTGACACTCCATGTGCATCAAGCATCTGCATGCTTGTGCTCAGGTGATTTCTTTCTTTCTTTCTTTCTTTAATTGTTTTTATTTTTATTTATTTTTTAAACAGGATTTCACTACGCAGATCAGACTGGCCTCAAATTCAGCCTCCCAGTTGCTGGGATTCCAGGCATGCAGCACCATGCCCAGCCAGTGCTCAGGCCCATGCACCGGAGACTTAGGCAGCCAGGAAGTTTTCCTTGACCCTCCCCTTACCCACTGCTAAGTATCCTCTCTTGTCTCACAGCACACACGCGTTCCTCTATCAAAGCATTTGCCACATGTTAAAATGATGCGGTTAAATTATTTTCCTCATCCCACTAAGTTCCAGCGCAGGCTACATATTTAATGAGTTCCTGTTAAACACAGTGGAACTCTGGAAGCAGGAAAATTATAGCCTCCTAAGTAGGGTGAAGTGCTGCACAGATGCACAGAGACAAACTGTGCAATCATTTTGTAACTCACCTTTGAAAACTCTCGTTGCCCAACGTGCCTGAAGTTCAACAGTTGGGAAAATGGAGCCTAGGGGCTGAATGAGACCCATGCATGCCAAGGTTGACTTCTCCAGCTGAGGGGGGAACATATATTTATACAGCGAGACCATATTATGCTCAAGTTTGACAAGTGACTCTTCAAGAAAAGGAAAAGAGAACGTATATCCTGTTGCAAATACAATGACATCAATGTCTTCCTCCACTGTTCCATCCTCAAAGATGGCGGATGTTTCTGTGAGCTGCGTCACTCTTGATTTCACCTTGACTGCTCCGTAGAGTATGCGACTTGGAAGGTCATCATTCAGTATAGGCTCTTTCATAAGGTATCTGAGATACACGAGAAAGAAACACTCAGAAGCCTCTTCTGCTAAGGAATCCGAACTCTCTTGACATTTTTTAGGGGTAGCTCTGAAAACTAAGGGGTTTTCAAATGTCTATAAAACTTGAGCTTGACTAATTGGTTTCCCCAACCTTTATTTCTGACTTACTATCATCTCACAGATCTCACGCTCAGAAATATAGAAAAGCATGTAGGTGATGTTAGTTGAAGACACTTTACTTACAGTATTAATTTGTTTTTGTTTTTGTGAGATAAGGGCTAACTATGTAATTCAAGCTGGGCTTAAACTCACTACATAGCCCAGGCAGGCCTTGAACTTGCAGAAATCCTCCTGCCTCAGCTTTCAAAGTGCTGGGATTATGGATGTGGGCCTTCACACCTGGCTCAGCTAGTCATTTTTAAAAAGGAGAACTCTCCAAGGGCTTAGAAAAAATGCCAACACCTATGATTAGTACCCAACTAACCATTTTATTAAGGTACTGGTGATTACCATCCTATTTATGCTTCTACTATTTTTATGTTATGTAGTTTCACTTATTTTGCTGCTTTATTTAATCCCTACCTAATCATAAGTAAGGAGGGGAAATCATAAAATTCATAATGAAACCTACTATGGAAATCAGTGTAAAAAATCAATGGATAAAACTAGGTTTGGTAATATTGGTTGATCTCAAACTCCATTAAGTCTTTACTTATAGGCTGGATGATGGAACAGTTTGTTCATATTTCTGAAGGTCTTTTTGGAGATTTAAGAACTCTTTTGTCCAATCGTGTAATAGAACTACATGACATTTGTCATAAAATTTGAAAGACCTATTTTTTTTAAAGGAAGGAGACTGTTATCAACTAAGTGAAAATAAACATCTACACTATTTTGCTTGTGCTTAAAATATCAATAGCGTATAACTTGGAGATCAGTAAATATTTATCTTTGGCAAAGAGAAAGGACTATGTTATCAAAACCTTCTCATGGAGAGAACTCTCATAACATACAGAATTAACAAAACACAACTTATCAGAGTTACAAGCTTCCTACCACAACCTCTGGAAAGAAAGCTCATAGTCCTTGAAGCAGTCTTTTCCAGTGTTGGACAACTTTAGGTGTTAGAAAGTTCTTTCCACCATCCCAATTCTGATTTCTTGAACCACTTATAACACCCCTGCATCATCTTCCTAACTATGTTTTCAAGACATATAAAAAAATTTAAAATTCAAACTGCAAGACCTACAGGAAACATATACTATTAGCAATTTGGATCTCTGTAAGAAAGGCAGCTTCAGACAACTTTGTTAGCTACTGAGTATACTATGAAATAACTTTACTTGTTTTTAGGCTCCAGACTGTAATTTGCATGGTTGAACCAATGGTTTAACTGTTGTTCCATCATCCATTTGGAAACTGTTCGTGGCAGGATGTTTCTGAGCATTGACTTAAACCTAGTGTGGAACACCATGTCCCATGGAAAACCGTCTTCAGAGATTCGGCTCATGACCCAGGAACCATTTCTGGTGCTGATGAATACCTGGTAAGGAAAAAGGAATGTAGTTTAAATTCACACATTATCCCCTTTGGGCAGCATATTGTATGGTGGTAGATATTATATTTACTTCCAGAATTTATTGATATTTTTTTCCCCCAGATGATTGGCCTGGAAGTGAAGTCCTCTTAGTTTTCACTGCCCTTTGGCAACTTGGTCATAAAAGGAAGTCCTGGTGACTCTTACAATGATAGAGCAGGATTTCATGGAAACATGGGAAGACCTTTGATTAATACGTATCTTCGAAAATATATTTTTTCCCGTTACTCCTTTATAGTCCAAATGTATATTTGAATGGCTTCTCAAATTTTTGCAATCATTTTACGAGTTCTGTTGTTTAGGGTGTCCTTCATAAGTGTATGAGATTAACTGGTAAGAAATCTAATTCGCATGAGGTTAAGATCATGTGTTTTGAATTGAGACTGCCTACCTTTGAATCCCAGCCCACTACTTACTAGCTGTGTTGCCTTAGGTGAGTTATTTCAAACTCTGTTTGCATTCATTTCTTTTTCTTTAGAATGTGGGTCATAGCATGTGAATGCTATGCTTTAGAATGTGATGTCATACCTACATCATGACATTATTGTTTGGGTTAGGTGGAATGATACATATGAAGTATTTAAAATGTTGTATAGAAAGTACAAGCACCACTATCTTTATTATTTTCTAAATTTAGGTTATAGCAGGGGATTTAATACAATGCCTCACACCTGGAGTGAGCTAGGATTTAAAGACAAGTTTTGTAAGGGAGGAGATACATGCTTCAGGCTCAGAGCCAGAGATTTCCTTTTGGTGGAGAGTGTGTACCATAGTACCCAGAATGGCTCTTTGGGGGCTATGGAAGAGGGTTCTGAATCCTATGAGTATGAATTTCCTTTAACAGAGCCGGGCACGCTCTGGATTTTGGAGTTTAGTTTGTAATTTGAAGCTTTGCAGATGTATCTAGTTCCATCTCTTGCATACATAGCTCTTGTAAATTCTCTGATAAATCTTCCTGAGACGGTTTGAGAGTATACTATCTTGTATAGTAGTTTTTATCACAATGCTAATTTAGGTGATTAATCAGTATTGAAGAGACAGCCTGTGCAAAAGATTGTTTAATGAGCCATATGGCACACAAATATTGCCAACGTGATCTCTTAATATTGAATCTGGCATCGTAGCAGGATATTTAACAGGCATGACTCATGTAAAGAATTGGCTCATGCAATCCGTGATTCTATATCTTTGGAACGTTTGTTCTACGTTCAAATCATTGACCTGACCACATGTCATCATCTAGGATGTATATTCTCATGGTTGGTTCCCTTTACTTTTCCCATCACACTTCCTGCTTCTTGTTTATATGGAAGGTTTTCCCAGCATATGGGAGACTGGGGCCAGTAGTTCCCATTGTCGTGCTCTGTTGTTCTCTAAACTCTTACAGTCAGTGCCTCCTTACTGATTCCTCAGACCAACCCAGTGACCTCAGTGAAAGCACTGAGAAGTAAAATATAATTTCTTTTCACAAGAAAGGTGAGGGCTTCTTGGGTCTAGTGAAACCTATTTATTTTTGGTCAACCTACTGTGTTTGCAGGTCGGCTCTGACCAATGATGACTCTGAGACATCCAATGTAGACCCTTCTCTGACCCACTGTGGGGCAGGCACCATGTTTGTTTAGTGCCCTTGGTAATCTTGAGCCCTCAGAGTATCAGACTTAGGACAGTAAAGTTTTGCTGGGTGTGAATGTGGCCATGGTTAAGTTTTGTGTGACCAGAGATGCAAGGCTGAAGAGGCTAGTGTAAGAGAAATTGTGCTCCTCATTTAGGCCATGTTGAGAAGAACTGCTTTGGGAACTGATTATTAGCTATGGTTGCCATCTTTGCCTAGGTCTGCCCTAGAGGGGATTTACTCCTGACCATCTCCATCAACGTTACCTAATACCTCTGATGTCTGACCCTTTGATAGTTCAGCTGGTGCCATTGTCGTGCAGGTGCAAAAATAAATATTTGGAAGGACTCAGAGAGCACTTCAGTACCTATTATCTTGGTTTGGAACTGTCACCACCGATTAAATCTTATTTTCATGATAGTTGGGTCACTGAGGATTAGCTATATTTCAGATATGATTCCCATAGCACTGAGTTTCTAAAAGACACTCTCTCAAAGAGGCACACATCAGCTTCTCATTAAGTCCCCTGATCAGGTACACAGAAAATCATCTGTTTGAAATTTTCCACTTAAAAAGTGAGGGAATCACAGTCTAGAGAAATGAAATGACTGAGTCTAGTGTAATGACTCATTAGTGGCAGAGCTGGAAGAACAATTGTGGCTTTTTCAATTCCATTATTTTCTCTGATACCACAGTGGGCAACCAACCAACCAGTTAATGAGCACTGGAACCTTGATTTATGGAGCTGGGATTCTTGAATGTGCTGTGCCTCCTTCATTTCCCCATAGTACAAGGTAAGCAGAGAGCATCGCACCTGAGCAGCATTTTTACTCAGCTCGGAGGCAATATCTGAGGCTGAGTTTCCTATTCCAATCACCAGGATGCGTTTTCCCTCAAATCCACCTGGGTGCTTATATTGACGGCTATGGAAATATTGGCCTTTGAACCGTTCAATACCTTCAGGAGAAAGAAGAGAAAAGTCTGTGAATGTCTATGTTATCAATTACGTCAAGCAACTTTTAATAAATTTTTGAACTTTTCCTTTGTAGGATTATTGGGGCACAACTATAGTATAAGGATACAGTTACAGAATAACCAACTTACAGATATGTTATAGCAAGTTAAAATCAATAGTAGCCTATGCTACCTGCTGCCTGTCACATAACACCTGCTGAATTCAGTCAGCCTTGACTATCTGGGTCTGGCTGCGCTTCTTCTGCTAACACACTGGACCAATTAGACTATGCTCAGCTCATGTTTCTCTTAATTAAGAAGATATATTGCTTCTAACTGGCTTCAAGGACTTTGGTTAGGGCAAAGTAACCCAGTCAAAGATACTTTTTACTCTGCTTGCTCTGCTTGAACCCCTTATTCCTCATCCCAAGGATGTTCCTATGTTATGATAAACAATTACTTTTAAGCAAAAAATATTTGACTTAATTCAGAACAACACTTGGAAGTCAGAAGCTTGAACAGTGTCCATGTGGGGCCAGGAAGAGAAGCAAGAAGCCAATTTGCCCTTCCTGTGAGCCAGCCGGCACATGGGCTAGGAGACAAGAAGAGCCCCCAATCCCTGTAAGCAACTGGCTGATTCAGAGGATCACAGGCTGAGTTACAGCAACTGAGGTACAAAAACAACTTAATTCTTGTATTGTTTGATTGACTTTGCAGGCCTAAAGCTGGTAGTCTGAGCATCTATTTAGGGGATAATGAAATGCAATATTGCAACTATGGGGAATTTCCTACTGTCTTGCCTTTGAAATTCAATATTGTTCTCACTGTTCTGTTTTGTTTTGTTTTATTGTTTTGTTTTCTTTAGTGTTCTGTTTTGATTGGTTTATTCTGTTCTGTTTTGTTTGATTTTATTATAGCTGATGGTATGGGCAACAATTTTGAAGATAACAGGGATTTAGCTCAGGGGTGTAATCTCATGTCTGGTAAGTGCGAGGTTGTGAGTTTAATCCCTGGTACAAAAAAAAAGGCATTATGGTAACCATTGTTGATTTCCTATTATCCTGTCTTGAATTCCTGTATCACTCTCACTGTTTTGTTTTGATTGGCTTTATTTTGTTTGGTTTTATTCTCTTTAAAATAAAATTTTAAAAACTATATGACAATTCAATCCGTGGAACCAATCATGTAATGTCTTGCACTTCCTTCTTGCAAACTGTATTTAACCTAAACCCAAAACTGCCTCAGTGCTGATGATTTGGAACTGAGATTCCCATCAGCCTGCTAGTGTAATAAACAACAGTTGCCTTCTGGATTCCTCGGTGCAAAGAGTCTTCCATTTTTTTCAGTTTGATATTTGTTTTTCTGTAACCGGGTCAATCTTTTGTCCTCTTTCCCTCCTACAAGAGTTACAATGTCAGGGTTAGTTGGCAAGTTCAAAATAAAAATAAAAAGTATTGGGTGCCATTTAGATGGTGCAGGACCCCAGAGAGGCTATATTCAGAGACAAGAGAGTATACTTATTGAATATACCATTGACTTTAATGAATGATGCAGGGTCAGATGCTGGCTCTGACCATCTATTCTCTTATTTTGGACTGTCTAATGACACTTTAGCATCACATAGCAAATATTCTTTTAAGTGTTTCTTAAACACATCATCAAGTGCTGTCATTTAAATTTTGTAATGTAAGATTAACACTTGTTCTGATTTTGTAAAAGCAAATATAAACCAAAAACACAGAAGTTGCACATTTAGTACATCAATAACTTATTGGTAGTTAATTGATGATAAGCCTCTTGTGACCTTTCACACTTTCCTGGAATATATGACTTCCTTTAAGTATTTTACTTTTATAGTAGAGTTACTTGAAAGGACCTTGATTGATCCTTAAAATGAGGTCCCTTGGAATGTGTTAGAAATACAAATCCTTAGCTTCAGGTCAGACCTACTGATCCAGGAATCCTGGGTAGATCCTAGAAATTTGTATCTTAAAGTCTTCCCCATGATTCTGTTTGGGAACGATTCCTGTTGACAAGTGGGGCCCAATCCTAACTGCATTTTAAGTCTCTCAGCTGGAGTAGAGCCAGTTGATTTCCCTGGATCTACTCCACAGTGCTGGGATTTTGGGGGACTGTGCTCAGGCATGAGGGCTTCGGAAGCCCCGCTCCTGATCTGATATAAAGTCCAGATCTGCACCGAGAGTCCTGGAAGGAACTGTGTTCTCCAAGGAAAGGGCCTGGGGAGCTTCGGGACTGATGGCTGTGAGGCTCCATTCCTGCACTTCTCTCCTATCACTGTCCTGCAAAAGCATTTATTCCAGGACCTCTGTCCAGTAACTTCTGAAAAGAAAGACTTCAAGGACAAAACAAATATCATGTTCAGTAGGATAGAAAAAAAGTCAAGATAGACACATGACTGGAAAAGCCTCTCCAAAAGAGAACTGATTTGTCTAAGAATTCTCTGAAATTCTGGGAACACATAGTGACTTTGGAGGAAGTTGTCTGGGCTCTATCTTAATCTTACTGTAATCCTCAGTTGTTCCAGTCCGTCCTGCCTGTCAATCTGAATTGGATATACATTTCCTAGAAACCTATTCCAACAAGCAGAGAATCCCCGCAGTCCTCACCTGGAAATGACTTCAGTGGGATGTGAGGTAGGATGTGGTGACCGCTGCAAACCATAACTGCATCAAAGACAGTGCTTTGCTCCTTGCCATCGCTCTGAGTAACAACCTCCCATTGGCCAGATGATGAGAAGTCTGAGTGTTTTTTCACAGTAAGGACGGTTGTCTTGAGTAAACAGACAAGGCATCATTAATAAGTACTCTAACATAACATGGGTCTTGTCCAGGCCCCTGAAAGTAGGGATGGATAGAGTATAATGTAGAACTCCATTTTGTTTGTTTGTTTCTTTTTTGGAGTTCATTGCAGACCATCCAGTGTGCCTGTCTCACTATTCCTTGGCTGGCAGCACTGAGGACATGACGCTTTGTGCAAAAGTCCTAACTCAGCAGTGGGAACCAGCATCTAAATGGTGCCATGTCCTGAATGTAGACTTGAGTGAGAAAAGAGAAAGAAGGCAGGATCAGGACAAGACACATGTAAGTCACTGAAGTGGTCCATAGAATGAGCATTTGTCAAGAAACTTTTATGTGTCTACCTCTGTGTGGACTCTGGATTAAGGAAGATATTTCATAGGAAGTGCCATGCAGAGTGCCTGGAATATCGTCAGCTCTCCTTGGAATGTTAACTATTTTGTTAAGAGTGTATGATGTTAGGACTACAGTTTATGATTTCATCTGAATGAACTAATTTATTGTCTGGAGGTCTGTCTTAAGAAGTGCTTATAAGCTGCTTTATACCCACAGTATTTAAGAAACAATTTCAAATGGAAGCAAAATGTGTCACCTTTTAGAGGGGTGACATGCTTTTCCTCATGTTTGCAAATATTTGCATCTGCTACATATGTATTATGGATTGAATAAGTGTTGCCCAAGGCCTGTATGTTAAAGGTTGGGCCCCAGGCCATGGCACAACTGGATGTGGTACAATCTGTAGAGGCGGGCCTAGCGGGAGGAAGGTGGGTCATTGGGCCAGTCACAGCCTTGAAGGGGAAAGATTGAGACTCAGGCCCTTCCTCTGTCTTTGCTTCTCAGGCACCATGAGACGAGTAGCGTGGCCCTGTCACACACTACTCACCACGGTCCTGGTATGCTGCCTTGCCACAGGCCCAGTGGCAAAGGGAACAAACTGCCATAGACTGAAACCTTTCAAACTGTGACCAGAATCAGATCTTTCTTCTTTTAAAGTAAGATATCTTGTTATTTTGTTAGAGTGACTAAAAGCTGATTAATACAATATAACTTGCAAATTTTTCAGGTATTTTTCAAAATACCAGGTTGGTGACTTTTACAGCTATCTCAATTTTTAAAGTGCATATGGAATAGCAGTAGAAAGCTTGTGAAAGGACTTTAAAATATGAGGACAGTTTTCACATGAGAGTAAAGATTTCAGATTTGTAGTTCAGAATAAAATATTAACTAAAGTACTGGAAATCCTCTTTACTCAAAATGTGGTTGAAGAACCACATAACTCAGGAGTTTGTTAGACATATAGAATTTTAGACCTCACCCCAGGCTTGTTTAATCAGAATCTATACTTTATCAAGATCTCCAGGCGATCCACAGACACATGAAAGTTTGAGAAGTGATGATAAAAATTACATTGTCTTTTACTTTTCAGCTTTACGATGTGTCTACTTTTTTTTTTTTATGAGAAGACATTTGTTTTAGTAATGTTGATGTGCTATAATCATGAAAGTAAATATCAGTGAAGGGGCAATAATTTACATGCAGTATTTGTATTAATATTTTGAACTATTAGCCATGTTATCTGTTACTTCTTGAATTCCCCCTTAAAATCCATATTTCTGTCAACTCAGAGACCAATAACCAGAAATGACTCTGCTTAACATCTCTTCACTCTCATGAAAACAATGTCAGCAGCACACAATACTAAGAGAAATATCCCCCTTGCATTTTGAGTATGAACTTTAAATAACAGATAAGTTAATTTCAGAAGACAGCAGTATGTTTCATAAGTAGATTTACAGCTTTGTATGGATAAAGAGGTACAAAATCTCCTAATACTAAAAAAATCTGTCATTCATAGGATGTGTATACCAAAAAATGGAGGAAAACTATATTAAGTAAAAGTGGGCATTTTAATATATTTAGAGATGTAGACTTCCACCCCAGAAAACTATTATACATTAAATATGGTACAAGCCTGGTACATGCAAAGCTAGAGTTACTAAGAAAATGAGATATGTTAAAAAAAATAAACCCCAGTAACATTAATTTATTTAGAAATTTTTATGTAGTACTAGTAAAAATGCAGCATGTTTAAGAAAATATTGTGGCTTTTGTTGTGGATTTTTTGATTTTGAGAAAGCACAATAATAAGTAATTCCAAGTATATTTCATAATGATCTGTCCATCTTAATGTTCTTAGAAATTACATCCAGAAAAAAGAATGAACAAAAATTACTTCCAAAGATTTCATAAGAAATCTCATTTCTATAGAGAAGTTAAAAAAATAAAAAGCAGTTTGATTTTTTTCCCATACATCCTTTCAAGGGAAATGAGGCCAGAAAATTCAATGATAATGAATAATATTAGTTTAAATGTAGTTTTACCATCAATATTATCATTGAAACTTAACAGATGGTTCTCTTCTATTTATATAAACAATCTATAATGTCAGGGGTAATTATATTACATTGGGGATTTAGTCATATTTATACATTTTGACAAAAAATGGAGTGGGATAGTTTAACCACAATTTTTTCATTATCAGAGTAGCTTTTTAGCTGGATTAATAAAGGAAAACTGATTTTCCCAAAGTATAATACCTGGAACTGAATATATTTTAGAAGATCAAATTTTTTGGCAAAAAGTCTGAAATACTCCAGAAGTTTAGAGTTGTGCAGGAAGTTTGGGAAATCTTCAGGCATTGGAAAGTCACTAAAACAGGACATCTCTTTGCTGGTGTTGGTGATGACAGATTTGTAGATACTTGCTCGGCCATCTTCCACATTTTCCTAAAGGATCAAGTAAAATAATCAGTGGTAATCATGGATTTTTAAACATCTCTTCCTACCCCTGAGTGAGGTGATTCTCTTTGTGTGCTCCAACATGCCTAAAACATCCAGATGATGAGGTGTGACATTTGCAACCCTCCTGTTTGTAGCCTGCTGCTGTTGCTCAGTGGGGTGAGCAGAACTGGCATTGATGGGGGTGGAGACATTTCTCTCAGCACTGCAGGACATTTGGCTGCTCAGGTCTCTAACTATTTAATGTCAACCTTTGGGACTCAATTAACTTCCCAGTTTTACCTCGGGAGTGTTTATTCCCCATCTGCATCTTTAACAACTGATGAAGCCTGAGACATTGGACAGAGAACATGCTGGAGAATTTCAAGAAAAATGAGTAAGTTGAGAACAGGAATTTTTCACATCTTGATTTGAATCTGTCGGCCTTCATGTGCTTTATGCAAATCAACTCTCCTCCAATGACAAAAGGGTGAACATCATTGATACCAATCAGAATTTAAACCTAAATTTTAATGTTAGCAATTGTGGTTTGGTAAACCCAGTGCATCGTACGGTGGAGTTTATGATATTTTTCTTCAAGCAGAGCTTTGCACAAGTGTCCTTTATGTTAGATCATGAAAAGACCCAAATATGGCCATGTAGAGTGAGTGAAATAATATCGGCAAAGAGGATTTTATATTAAAAAATTTAAATGATGCTCCCCCAAAGAACTCTATATATGCCGAGACTCAGGCAGGATCCAGAAAGAGATGTGTCTCCTTTGACTGAGCATGAGGGTGGGTTGTAATGACATGGAAAGCTTGTAGAATTTCCCTAATCGAAAAAAAGACAGTCTTAGTTAAAGAACATCACAGTGTCTTCTATGGCATGGTGAAATAAAATAACCTTTCATCCAGCCGCCACACTAAGTCAACTGTGCTTGTTTCAGTATCATCATTTCAAAGAAAATAATTCATTTCCCACCGTATCTTTACATATAATTTCCTTACAGTTTGGGCAACACTGAAAGAAGTAACCTGGACTGGCAGAAGGGGTGTAATCTGTAGAGTAAGATGCGAGTTTAAATCCACCTTTTGCAAACTCTGAGTCTGGACTGGCCAGTGCCTCTGAGCTTCATCTATACAGAAGCGATGCACTAAGGGCTCAGCAGTTGTGTCTGTTGTTATTGATGAAGCTGTCCCCTTAGCTCAGCTGTGTTATAGTCCACTGTTCACTTCAGTGTGAAAGGCCACCTAGGCTGGCTGTTCTTAGACACTCTTGCTATTACTGCACATGTGTTTTCTGTACAAGAGGTTTTACTTGATCTCAAAGAGTGAAAAGAAAGGAGTAAACTTATGGGAAGCCCTCTGTATGTATTGGACCTCACTGTGAGCTAATTTTAAGGATGATTAGCAACAAAGCTACGATGATGTTTAGTCTCAGATCATGCATTCTGTCTGTCTGAGTTACTTTTATCATTGCTGAAACAAAATACTTGACACCCAACATTGAAGGAGAAAGATTTACTTAGCTCACAATTTGTAGAAGTTTCAGCCCATAATTGGCTGGCTTCAAGGCAGGGTGGCATGGTAGACAGGAATTGCGGAAGAAAAACAGTTCATGGTGGGCAGGAAGTAGCAAAGCAACAAGGGACAACCATGCTCTTCTTATCTCTTATATCTTATCCAGGCTACTTAGGAAGGGTAGCATTCACACCCTTAATCCTAGTGTTCTTGATCCTGGCATTGTACCACGAATCAATCCCAGCATCACACACTGTAGATCCAGCCACCTCCAAAAAAGCCCCACCTATGTATGCATGAGGCTTTAGAAGGGAAATCTGGACACAAGCTATAACATGTTCTGAGAACAAACCTTGCTAAATAGGGGCCTATTGTTTGCCAATAGTTTTCTTCCTCACTTCTACTTTAGCTCTTATCTTTCCACATCATACATTCACTGACATGCTCATTCATTCATCATTTATTTTTTCACTCATGGCTGCCATCCAAGGTTTTTTTTTTTTAATCAGCAGTGTATTCTTGGACCAGATTTAAAAATTAGATGGTAACTTTGTTGCAATTTCCAGTTGTCTGGAAACATTTAATCAGATTAGTATATGCCAGCTTTCCGGTAGTTTACTGCAATGTTATTGTCAATTATAAGTACGAAAATTCAAAGTAGATTTGAAATACAATATGAAAGGGATTCTGTCTTATATATGGGAATGGAATGATCTAAACTTTGGATGAATAAGTAATGGTATTTTTATTTTCAAATACAAACTTCAAATCATAATCTGATGTGCAAAGTTTTCCTGTTTGTTTCAGCAATGATTGAACATAGTGTCCTTGGCAAGACTGAATGTTTGAATTTCCTATCCAGCTAAATTCTCAAATTGGGAAATATTTAATTAAGCAAACAAATACTATTTTTTCTTAAAACCTAATCCTTTTGTGAGTAGTGCAGACTGAATGAGGTTTGCAGAGTCAGACTGACTTACTGATACCTATTTAATGGCTTTGGGATCATGGTCAAGTTACATAAACCGGTGTCTTCATTTTCCCCTGTGAAATGGGGCTGATTAGTAACTCCAACGTCAGTTTTTGTGAGGTTTTATTGGGATAAAAGTGTTTAACAATAATTGGCTCAAAATATGTGTTCAGTAAATATTGTCTTCCTTTGCTATTACTATAGGTCACTGAAGTTAAGCTTATTAAAATATCCATAGATTAGAATCAGTTAAACCAAGATGGTTATAAAATAGCCATGATATTGGCTTCTTTTGAGACTCACTAAATTGCCCTTTTACTGAGTAAATTGCTCAGTAAATGTGACTGGATCTTCTGTATCATCAATTTTAAGGGGAAATTTGAAATTTTAAGAGATCTAGTTCCAATATCTGGGTCCAAATAGCAATCTGAGGGTCAGGGCAAAATTTGTCTTTATAGGTTTAAGTTGTGTAGTTTACTGGCAAACCATAATGACATCAAAATTATTTTTTTTGAAGACTGATAATTTTTATTATTGGGTTGGTTGGTAGACAGCAATTGAAAAAGAAATAAACCTTTGTTGGGGTGGAGGTATAGCTCAGTGGTAGAGAGAGCTCTTGCTTCACACATGTGAATTCCTGTTTCTATCTCCAACACCACAATAAACACACATGTACACACACACATATACGCATGCATATATGTACATAATAAAAAATGTCCTCATAAGGGCTTGTTCCTATATTTTTTTGTTCCTACATTTAGTTGACTAAAATAACTGTCTATGTATTTGAAGAAATCTAGTAAAATTGTCTTAGTTTTTCCAGGATAATAAAGGGCAGATGATTAACACTGACTTAAAAAATGTGTGTGTGGCTCTTTGGGACCCGAACCTCTCAGACCCGCAGAGTGGCCCAGGCTGTTTGGATTGAAAGTCTGCGCAGACCTGCATCTTGGCGCGACTGTTTGGGACTGGTAGGGCCGCCCTTCATCCGCAGGGAACTGCCCAGAGACCGGCAAATGGGCCAGGTTTGTTTGGGCCAGTAGCCCTGCCCTTCACCCCCAGGAAATCTCGCAGAGACCAGCATTGCGACCTGTCTCTTTGGAACCCGAACCTCTCAGACCCACAGAGTGGCCCGGGCTATTTGGATTGGGAATATTGTGGAGACTGGCATCTTGGCCAGGTCTGTTTGAGACCGGGAACTTTGCAGAAACCAGCATTTTGGCCTGACTCTTTGGGACCTGTAGGCCCACCCTTCACTTGCAGGGAACCTCCTGGAGACCTGCCTGGGACAAAGCACGGTGGCCTGGCCTGCCTGAGATTCTACAGGCTCCGGGTTGACCACACCCAGCATTCGCCTTACAACTTAGGGAGCCAGGATCCCACAGAGGGGAGTTAGGACCCTGTGAGGAAGCCAAGAGCCTGTGGGGGAGCTACTGCCCCTCCAGGAACTGAGGGTGCAAGAGGTAATTCGCCACACATGCAGAGAAAGCTTTGGAACACCGCTCAAAGCAAGGAAATATAGAAAAATGACAAAAGGAAAGACCAAAAGGCAGGCTCAAAGCCTTAGCCCTCCCCAAGAAAGCTTAGAAGCCATGTACCCAGAAGAAAAAAGAAGCCATACACCTGAAATGTCTGAAATGTTATCAAATGAAATAAATATGCAAATAGGGAAAGCTATGGAGAAATTCAAATCAGAAATACTTGCCCATGTAAAAGAAGAACTGATAAAAATAGTGAAAGAAATAGTGAATGCATCTAGTGAAAACACAGATAAAAAATTAGAGGAACAAAGCAAACAGATAGAATCCCTGAATGAACAATATAAGAAAAAAACAGAATGCATAAAGCAGATTCAAAGAGATAGACAGGAAACCAAAAATTCTATTGAAAGCTGTAAAAACCGCCTCAATGAAAGTGAAGATAGAATTTCAGACCTCAAAGATAAGATTGCAGCCAGTGAGCAGGAAAGACAAGATCTTTAAAAAATAACAAAGAATCAGGAAATAACAACTCAACACCTGCAAGATGATGCAAAGAAAAAATAACATAAGATTAATAGGGATAAATGAAAAAGAAGGGGACAGCCCAAATGATATGAAGAGGATATTTACAGAAGTAATAGCTGAAAACTTTCCAAACATGAGAAGAGAAACAGATATCTGGATAAGTGAAGCATATTGAACTCCAAACAGCCATAACCAAAATAAAACTACACCCAGACACAAAATAATCACCATCCCAGAAATCCAACATAAGAATAGAATACTAAAAACTGTTAGAGAGAAAAGAGAGATCACCTATAAAGGAAAACCTATTAGAATCACGGCAGACTTCTCAACACAAACAATGAAATCAAGAAGAGCATGGAGTGAAGTCTTTCAGATCCTAAAGGAAAACCACTTCCAACCCAGACTGACATACCCTGCAAAATTGTCCTTCAAAATGGATGGAGAAATAAGATACTTCCATGACAAAGAACAGCTGAAGAACTTCATGAACACCAAAACAACCCTACAAAGAATACTGAAAGACATTTTAGATACACACAGGAGAAAACCACTAAGCAAGGCAGACAATTAAACAGAATGGAAAGCTAAAGACACAACAGCAGAAAGATAACATGTCAACAATAATCCAATATATAACAGTTACAACCATTAATGTAAATGGCCTCAACTCACCAATCAAAAGAAACAGACTGGCAGAATGGATCAAGAAACAACATCCAACCATATGCTGTCTACAAGAAACCCATCTAAC
>PVJX010006940.1:0-74086 GCA_004027295.1 Dolichotis patagonum
TTTGACTTTATTATACGTGATGCTATGAACAGCTGTTTTGAAGAGAACAAAACATTATGACAGCTATTGCTGATTTAATACTGTCCTTCTTAGAAGTCCTACCATGCTTGTATTCTTCTATTTCCATTGGTTCTATCTATCACATTGTGTCTTACTGGGATTTGAATATGTGTGAAAGTATAAACAAAATTTTTTATTGAAAATGAGATATTATAGTACCCATTGATCATTCTCTGTTATTCAGTTCAGAATGCCCTGTAATTTTTTCCCTCTTTGAATGGTTTTATACTTTTTTGTTATGTTTGATATTATTGTATTTGAAACTATGATCAACTATAGCAGAGAAAGAAATATTGTGATAGCTATTGTTAATGCCCTGTTGTCTTAATGTTAAGTATTGTGTTGCCTATGTTGTCTGGTTCCGATCTGCTGTGTACTGACCCCTTTTGTCTTATTCTCTTTAAAATAAAATAGAAAAAAAAAGTTATGCAACTCTAGCTAGAGTATAGTGACAGTGAGGAGGATTAACTGTTTATATAGTGTGCTCTTGGCCTTTTCTGTTGGAAATTACAGAAAGAGCCATCTCAGACTCATTACATTTGCTGCCCTAGTACTGTTGGTTCCCCCCTATATTTCTCTCAGTATTCCCTATACTGAATCTAAGGTAAAATCCCACTTTAGAATTAACTCACTAAAAAATAAACGATAACATTGTCGCATCCTCAAAACAAGAAAAATTATTTATCATATCATTTTCCCTGTTTACCAGTAGCCGTTAGAAAGTTCAAAGTTATATTTCCATTTTGAACTATATTGTATGAGAATTTATGAACGATACATGCATATTCTATTTTTTGCCTGCTATTGCTATTTTGTTTTATTTTATTCTCAGTTATTATTATTTATATACTTTTTTAATAAGCAACTATTTCATACATGTATTTCCTATAAACCACTCTAAATTCTTTATAAAATTAAAGTATAAATAATTAAATTTCATTAAGTTAAACATGGTGGTAAATATTAACATTATAGTTAATATTTAATAATAATACAACATTTATCATGAGAACAGCTACATTTAATATTGATAAAGTAGTAAGATATAGCCAACTGACATCTAAATTTTTACTTGATTTAGTTTCCTTTTGAAAATAGGATAAAATTATTATAAGTATTGGTTAGTAATTTTTCTAGATAAATTGGTTAGTGTTTTTTCTAGATAATTTTCTATAAACAAAGAGACATGTTTGATTACTTGTTGTTTGTTTGATTTAAAAATTAACATTAAATGGAGCCAGGTATGGTGGCACATACCTGTAACCCAGTGTTTGGCAGGCTGAGGCAGGAGGATTGCAGTGAGTTTGAGGCCAGCCTGGGACACATAGTGAGTTCAAGGCCAGCCTAAGTTGCAAGACTGCAATTTTTTTTTTTGAGACTACATCTCAAAAAAACAAAACAAAACAAAACAAAAAAACAAAAAGTAACACTAACTGTCACCTATAACATTTATACATTCTCTTATTTACCTCTCCATTCATTCCACAAGCACCTACTGAACATCTACTCTGTGATTAGGACTGTGAATGGATAAAGCCAAGTCCCAGAATGTGGAGAATTCAGCTAACAGAGTAAGAAAAAGTCCAAGAGAACTTCCTGTTATCTGTACTTCAGGGAGAGACAATGTTCGCCTGAGGAGTCAGACGTCTGTCACCTTGGACAGATGAATGCCAGGGAGAAATGATGGGTCACAGACATTGAAAAGTGAGTCGTGAGTGAGGCGGGAGGGAAGACCCACTCTGGACCCAGGAATACCCTTAGTGAGCCCCAAGTGCTCACGTCACGCCGCCACTGTGTGCCGGCTGGCAGCAGAGGGCGAGGGGAGGGAGTGTCGGAAGATGCTACGGTGCCGAATGAGCTGCGAGACACCCACACAGCTGTACCTACGGTTCACGGGAGCATCCCTGAGAGGCCCACGCCGGCCATATATGGGCTTAGTTTTCATCTTTTATGAGTCATTGATTTAGTTTGGTATTGCACATTTCAGAAGGAATTTTAGTGCAGCTTGAAAAGCCAAATATATTAAACAAGGGGCACAACACAAGAAGTTGAAAGATGTAGAGGGAATCTAAGGGTAGGGAAGCCAGGTGGGGCAAGTGAGAAGCTTGGTTCACATACATGCCCTGGCATGATCACTTGTTAGCGGTGAGGAGCCAAGTTAGCTCCAGCCTTTCTGACTGTCAGAATCATATGAATAAAAACAAAAATGGTATCCATGGAATAAGATCAAGTCCAGTGCTCAGGGGAAGCTGGTACAGAAAGGCACGCTATCTGATATAGCAACAACTGTCCTCAACAACATTCTGACAATAAACACATAGTGAAATTCAGCAGTTTCTTTTAAAATCCTACCACATACTGTGAATGGAGTACTACTCAGCTGTAAAGAAGGATAAACTTGAGACTTTTGTAAGTAAATGGAATCAACTTGAGACCATACTTGTAAGTGAAATAAATCAGGCTCATATGTGTAAACATGGTACTGTCTCCCTGGTATGAGAAATTGAAAGAGTAAATAAGGTCTAAAATGTACAACACATATTGTGAAATGGGAAGAAATTGTTTAAAAGCAGGTAGAATGGGGAAAAGGGGAAAGGAAGGAAAGGAAAAGAGAGAAAAATGCAAATTAGCGAAACTATGAGTGTCTCAGTCCATTGAAAAGGAAGGTTCACGCTAATATCGATTGGAGAAATTTTTATGCTCATATGTTGTACTCTGAGTAACTACTTTGGAGATGACAAAACAGAATGCATTAACTCTTGTTATTCTTCTACTATTGTGCTATGAAATTTTACCTTTTTTCCAAAAAAATAAAATAAAATCCTACCACATTAAGTAATTAGCATTAGACCAGTTCCTTTCCCTGCCTTTCAATAAAAACAATTCTAGAATGTGACTTTGCTGCATCTTAATCCAGCAAAGCTTTAGGTTGTCTATCAAAAAAAAAAAAACCCCAAAAATGGACTGTATATTTGTTATCCTTCCATCATATACTTCCTTTTATCTGAGCTTTTAAGATCTAACTACTGAGCCCAAATATTGACTCCTGCTCAGCCCCTGCCGTGAAATTAAGCGCAGCACCGTCAGGTGGACATGGTCAGCTGAGTTGGCATTAGAACCTGAATCCTCCTTTGGAAATGTGAGCCTGAAGTGATATTCTTGAATATTGATTCAACTACTCACCCACGCATTGACTGAGTCAATAAATACTTATTGAGAGTCTACTCCTTAGAAGATACTGTGAGCTGGACTCCAGCTCGCCCCTCAAAAAGCTTACAGTTTAGTGAAGGATGAAGACAAAGAAATAAACAATTACATGACAAAAAATTATTTCTGTGAAAGGGTTAAAAAAGCCCTGACGGGGTGGGGGATGAGTCATAAAAGTATTGATTAATTAACTTCCTACTATTCCCTATGAAATAAACTGACAGCTAAAATGACTTACTCTGTAAGATTTTTTATTATGATTCCAAGAAAAAAAACCTTCATTTAAAAAGATATTGTTAATCTGATAACACCTTTATCGAACACTTGTTGTGTATAAGGCAATTGCTAACTGCTTCAATATATTACCTTACTTCACAATTACAAAAGTAGCTTAGTAGCATATATGTTGTTAGCTTCTTCCCACAGACAAGAGCATTAGAAGTTAACGCGCTTTGGAAGGTCATACAGCTGGGGCAGCTGGACTAGGGTCAGGCCTAAGGCCAATTCTCCATATTTCCTGGATTTATCCCCCCTACCAGCGTGCACCATTCAGTATCAGCTGGTTATGCTCATGCATAATCACTGAGAAATTTTTCATTTAGATCAAATATATCTGACTAACAAAATGACCCACAGGAAGGGAATTTCCCCATTTCTTGTTGGTTTCAGGTAGAATTGTGAAAACTTCTACTGTTAAAGCCTCTCAGGCTGATTAATTCTGCCACAAGATCTGGAGAATACATAAAGCTGAAAGATCGAAAAACTGAATGTTGTAGCCACCATCCATGCACTGGCACACATATGGGCCAACAATTCTGAATTGGAAGTGAAATAAAGCTTAGAAATAGGGCCCTAAAGTAAGAATAACTGCATTAGGATTTCTGCTACATTCGAATGTTGGCCATTGGATGTGAGCAAGGGTACCAGTGTCTTTGACTCTCTCCTCATCTGATGGAAGAAGAGTAATACTTACCTCACCACACTACTGTGAAAAATAAATGACATAATGCAGGTGGGAGCCTGTGGAAAGTGTATATGATTAGGTGACTCTAAGGTGTTAATTACTTTCACTTCCCAGGAGAATTAGTCATGACAAGCTTCAGGAATGAAGCGATGCTTCTAGAGCACACGGCAGTATGGGATGTAGAGGGGAGGGGCAGGAAGATCATTTTGGTTTTGGTTTATCAGCTGAACAAACAAGGACCCCACGGCGAGTGGTACTGAGATCCCACCAGTGTATTAATTAGGCATGGAGATCTTTCCCAGGGACAGCAGCAGGAGGACCCTGAGGTGGACCCCATTAGCAGGACGCTGGTCAGGGACAATGCACTCATCAAGATGGAGGGTCCAGGCTGCAAGGAGCAAGGCTTTTACTGGGCAGTGCAATGTTTCTCAGATGTCACCCAGCATCAGAATCCCGTAGCGGACTTTTAACAACACACACTGGTAGATTCCCATTCCCAGTGTTTGATTCAGGATGCATGGAATGGCAACCTCCAAACCTGCATTTCAAACAAGTCTCAGGTGATGATAATGATTCTGGCTCAAGCACCATACACTGGAAAATGCCAAGGCAATGTAAGAATTGTGGCTTCTCAGTTATAAACAACTAAATCCGATTCTGACCAATTTAAAGAAAAAGGGAGTTTGAGGGATGATTATTGGGTGGTTCCTAAAAGATCTGAGAACCTCCTTCAGAAATACATCCAGAACAATTCTGGTTCAGAGAGTATAAATTCCTTTGCCATTATGTCTGAACATCACTGGCAGAATATATCTCTTTCTGTTATCAGCGTATAATTGTTACTCTTATCCGAACTGACATGCAGATTCGCTGCAGAAAGACTCCATTTAGCTTAGGGCATACGCCTACTCTCCAGGACTGGCTGATAGAGTATTTTGAATTACAAGCTAGCCAAGAGAACACAAGTAGGAGAGACACAGTTGGAAAGCAAATCTGATTTTTCTCACCAAAGATATGTTAATGGATGGTGGCTAGCAAGGCAAAACAAAACAGAACCCAAAAAAACCCACCCATGTAGGAGATCAGTACACAAAACTATCTTAGGGGAAGGTGGATCTGTATGTGCTAGTCACTGGAGCTCTCAGATACTTGATTTAGAAAGTAAATGGCAGTTTTTAGTTCTTCAAATAAAGGAATAATTTAAAGCAGCTCTTTGGCAAAGTTCTCAAGGGTGCCATAGTGGCACAGAATGGATCTCAGGATTTCAAAGACAAATTTGTCTGCCCTGCAGGCTGGAGCATGCTGTACAATTCATATGAAGGATTCCTTCATTTGAATATTATTAACTTTTGAGATTATGAAGTATTTCAAACATACCTGACAGCATAGAAAATAACAACACTTGAATGTCTTTAGCCCAGTAGGCCAGATTTCCATTTTTCAAATAATCCTATTGAATACCATAGAACTTTGGCGCTGGACGAGTTTGAAGGCAGCCAAGCACGAGAGGCGGTATGGCCCTTAGGATGGACCGGTGTGGTGGGAGTAGGGGAGTCCAGTAGACTTCTGGACTGTTACACATAATCAGGTAACTCGTGATAGAGTAGAAGTACAGGCTAAACACTGAGGCCTCCGCATACTAAAAATAGGCAAGAAATGGACAGAACTATTTCAAAAATAGTAACTTTAAAGGAATTCTCTCTAAAGATAATTGTCCCCTCCTCAAATTACCTTCACATGAACAATTATCTTCAAGTGATTAGAAACATATTCTTCAAATATCTGTTTTCTCCTGTGCAGATCTCTAAGTGTATCTATCAGTAATCACGTGGGAGAGACTGCTACAGAAGCCCAGGGCAGCTTAGCCATGTGGATGGCTCCGTCCAGGTACCCTCCCTTGAGCTGAGAGGAGCTGCTCTTTAAATTTTGTTTTTAAGTATAAACAATTACAGTAGTGTGATATTACTCACCACAAGCAGACAGTCATAACTGGGAGATGGGAGAGGGTGATGCATCTGATTTTGTATTTGCTGAACCTGATATGTCAGCAAGAAACCAAGTGATCTTTTCCTAGGGGAACTAAACCTGCACTGGCAGCACTAGACAGGAAAACAACTCTCTTTGGAGCCTTTTCGGAAAATTCATTCAAATCCTTCTTCATGTGTAAATTAGAAAGTTGGGCTCAGTCATTGGATCCCGGTGGCATCTTGACTGGACAGTGTATCATTTTGTGGGACTGTCTCATACATTAGGGCACATCAACTGCTCTACGCACTAATTATCCAAGCCCTCAGTCTCTGTAGAGCTCACTGCCATATCTCTGCGCACTGTCAGGGAACTCTGGGGCTCTGCTCCCAGTTGATAACCACTGAGAGCTCTGGTATTCCCTGTTGTACTCTGAAGTCCTTTGCTTGGCAATCGAGGGGCTCTAAGTCAGGGTTACCTCCCAGCAACAGCTTCTGATGTCTGAGGAGGCCACTCACATACAGGGCCCTGCTGCAGAGCAAAAGGTCCCCTGGCCATGCCCAGGCTTCGAGGACTGCTCTCACCACTCTCCTTCCTTCCTCCTCATTATGTGGTTGATTTCAGCAAAGCCCCTAAGTCCTCACCAGACAAAACCTGGCCTAGGAACATGTGGAAGGGAAGAGGCGAAGTGCTGCGATTTCTTACTTGATCCTCTGTTCCCACGGGGCTTTGAGCCAAAAAAAGAGATTCAAGTCTTATGTCCCTTCTCAGTAATGTTCTTTATGATCCTTTCATTACAAGTTTATTATTGATGCTTAGATAATATGGCTTAATCTTGGGGGTAAGACAAGTAGATATAAAAATTGTTATACCTCAATCAGGTCTAGATTTCCAATCTGGAACTCTATGTAAGGTGACTATATTAAACTATATCTTTTCTGATAAAGTAAGAAAGAAAAAAAGAAAGAAAGAAAGAAAGTAAAAAAGGAAGAAACCCAGGTCCCATTTAGGAAGCACAGTGCTTGGTTCACTGCATTACGCCAACAGTCTCCCTACCGTTGTGTTACCGTTGCGTTTTTAGACACCATTCATGGTCAAACACCTCTGTAAATTGCTATAAATTCTATATAATAATTGCTCCAGTAAATAAATGAATTTAACTTAACTATGTTTCCAGTTCTCTGCCCCCTTTCTTCCAGGGCACATACTGCCCGTGAAGTGAAGTGGTTTCTCCAGGGACAGAGTTTTAAGAAATGTCATTAAAACACTTAGGAGCTGTAATGAGGTGATGATTAACACCAAAAAAAGCTTGATGGCAGTGGAGGTGGTTGTTTGTTTGCATGAAAGTGAGAGTAGAAGTCTGATGAATGGATGAGTCACTAAGAGTGAATAAAAAGAAAAGAGGAGGCTGGCGACTGGACCTTTACAAGCTCCATTTGTCACCCCAAATGGGATGTAAAGAAGCAGTTATGATAGGAAACTCATTGGTTTCAGAGTGTGAGGAGAGACATTTTTAAGATTCAGTTTTCTTGAAAGAGCAAATAAGAACCAAAATGTACAATAGATATTGTGAAGTGGGAAGAAACTGTTCAAAAGGAAAGAGGAACTAGGGAGTGGGAAAGAGGGAAGGAAGGAAGGGAAAAGGAAAAAAATCATGAAAAAAGATACAACAGAAACAAATAAGGAGGGGAAGAGGAGTTGAAGGGAGGGGAGGGGATTGGGAAAAAAGAGGAATCAAAATATATCATGTACAGGTACAAATTTTCTATGATGATTATCATCATTATGTCTATCTAAAATGTACCAAGAAACGTAATTTTAAAAAGATTTCGTTTTCCTGTACAAAAATAATGCTCACCTAGTTGGGTTTTTACAGATTTAAAATAGACAATGTACAAAGCACTTTTCATAATGTAGGAAGACACAATCAACTCCCAGTAAATACTATTCTTACTATTGTTTTCATTTTCAATTCTTCTTGCTGAATTAAGCAAAGCCTTTATAAATATACTGCTATATCAAAACCAGAATGTTGAGCAGGTGTCTAGGAGAAATCACAATATCCCATACAAGCAAGTGCCAGTGCAGGCAAACTTGGGGCAGTAGCAGCATGGTAGAATCAGAGAATCCCTAAAACTACGCAATGGAGAAAAATACCACAGGCATGGCCCTAAGGCACAGGTGACAGTATTTTTTTCTGCAAAGAGATGCTTGAAAAAATATTCAAATTCCAGTGAATTTATCTGTTTTCCTTCAAAAACCCTGAGCTAAAACCTCCCTCCATACATGTGGCCCAGGTAACGATTCACCCTGAGACAGCTGCTTAGGACAATAGTTACTTCAGGGCAGTATCAGAGGCAGACCAGGGATGAGACCCCTGCGCCAGGATTCTGGGGTAACAAGGTGTATTTCTTTCTGTTGGAATAGGTCACAATGCCATAAATTCAGGCACAAATCATTTTTAGTACTGGTCAGGTGAATACACAAGGTTCTAAATGGATTTGAATTTAGAGTTAAAAGCTCTCCTAATTGCCACGACAGATTAGCTTTTCTCTCCTCCAGGACAAAAACGGGGCAATTATTGAGGTTTTACCAAGATAGAGTTCATTAGTTCATTTCAAACCTTAAAGGGAAGATCATCAAAATTTATTATTTTGTTCTCTCTCCCCCATCTCCTTCCTTCTCTCTCTCTCTCTCTCTCTCTCTCTCTCTCTCTCTCTCTCTCTCATTTCCTCCCTCCCTGTATGTTTTTCTTGTTCCTTTTGACAAGTTTTCTTGGCTCTCATTTCTCAGACCTGTGTGAAGAACTTGGTGTCATTTAACATGACTGGCCATTTAACATCTTTAATCAAGAAATCACAATAGTGGCCAAAATGGACGGAGGAAATGATGAAAAGGAAAGCAAGCAAGTCCCTGCAGATATACGTCATTAAGACGTTAGAGTTGTTCACACCCTTAGGTAGTGGCCGGGAGAGTGGTTTGTGACTGTGAATGTACAAAGGTATTATGGCAGGAGATGTTCATTAGTGCTTCTCTAAGCAAACAGGCTACAGTATGAATGAAGTTTGCCCCGGAAATTCATACTGTCTCACTCAGGTGAGTACTCACAGGAGAATATGGTCAACTATGCAGTCTGATTGCTTTAAATGGCCACTTGCCTAAAAATGACAAGATCGGAGCAGAAAGTACATATAATATATATACCATGTTGCTCAAGGTGACCCATTGGCATCACTTGACTCTACAACCACCTACATGTGCAAATTCTCAAGTTCCATACTAGAAATCTGGGAAACAAAATCTCTGAGGAATTTTTATGAGGCCTTCTAAGTGATTTTTACATCTGCTGAAGATTTAGACCTATATTTGATGTGTCACTAACTGTTACAACTCACCATTTCCTCTATTCAGTAAACTAATCTGATATCAGTCACTACTCCTAACTTCTCATTAGGATAGACCTGATTTGACCATCTGAATATATATATATATATATAAATATATATATATATATATTCAGTATATATATATATATTCAGTATATATATATATATATTCAGTATATATATATATTCAGTATATATATATATTCATTTTGTCATTTTGATCATTTGCAAAAATTTGGTTTGCAGCAAAAATCCCTTTTTTTTAACTTCTGGAAAATTTCTGTTCATTTTTCCAAGATGATGATGATAGAGTCATGCACCGGGAAGACAACCAAGAAGTCAATCTACCTTTCCTGTGAACCAGTGGCAGCCATGGGCTAGGAAGAGAACCAGAAAGTCAACCCGCCCTTCCTGTGTGTCAGCTGGTGTGCAGGCTGGGAGATAAAAAGAGCCCTCCCCACCTCCACTGTCCTGTAAGACAACTGGCTGATTCAGAGGAACACAGGCTGAGCTGATAACAACTGAAGTACAAAAACAATTTAATGTTTGTATTGTTGGATTGACTTTGCAGGATTGAAGCCAGCAGTCTGAGCATCTGTTTAGAGGATAACAATATGCAATAGAGCAACTATGGGGGTTTGCCTTCTGTCTTGTTTTTGAAATCCAATATTGTTCTCACTGTTTTGTTTTGGTTTGTTTTATTTCCTTCAAAAAACTGACAGTGATATAAATAAAGGGATTAAAAAGAAGAAAAACACTTACGTGGACTCTAAGTTGTTTCTGGGAAGCCTTTACTTCAGCTTGCAGCTTCTCAATATACTGAAAATGAGAAAAGTTTACAAACCAAGTGCGTAACTGTCCCTTTTTCATATTCAAAGTATTCTACATCTGAATATGTATCAGATGTCAAATCCTATGAATGACATATTATCTCAGCTAGGCGTTTTGAAAATCATCACTGGAGAGATCATCTTTCTCTATTTATTCCTTTTCCATTCTGTGGAAGAACCTCAGGGGCAAAGCACACAAGTGCAATAAGAACTAGGAGATGCTTGAGGAAAATTATGTTAGTATGATGTGCTAAAGCTAGTGCTAACCTCTCTTTCTCTCTCTCTCTCCCTCAAATTTAAACATATTCGTATAGTCCAACAGCTGATACAAACCCTTTGGGTTGAATAAGAAGCACATTTATATCATGGTACATATAAAATGTCCAGAGATTCAGAGATTGTTTCATACAAAGTAATTGCTTGAAAACATACCGAATTTTTATGACTTATTTGTTTTACTATACAGAAATTATTTCCTGATTAGGTTCAACTTTGGATTTAAGAAACATTTGTGTAAACAATATCATTTATAAAATAGCATGTTCAACTACTATCATTCAAAAGGATGCATACAAAATTTTAAAAATATAACAATAAATTTTATGCCAATATTCATTAGGGAATGAAATTATTTTCAGTAAATACCAGTGTTGATATTTACCATCATGATTTAAATATGAACTATTGGTATGACCAGAAACAGCTTTGTAGAATTATCAATTCATACAAGGTTAGATAACTTTTAAAAGAAAGATTTTTTTTTTCCTTCAAAACATACCTGGTCTTTCGTGAGAAATATGTTTTCATATGGTTCCCTGCTGGCTTCCTTAAGATGCACAGCATCTAGGTTTTTTTCCAGCTGGGAAACTTGCTCAAGCAGCTTTGATTTTGTTCTTTCAGAGGCTGAAAACTAAAGATATTTTCTTATAAGTGTACAGGGATATTTTAAAACCTCTTTTTAAAAGATTAACTTATAGATGAACTTTTTTCCCACTGCTTAAATATGAAAATAGCCTCTAGGACATTCTTCACAGATGATAAATGACAGAGAAAGATGAAATAATGTTGATTTTATGTGTTTCTAGTAAGTATGTTCTTTCTGGGCACAAGATAAGACCACATAGAATGACAGAGAAGCTTTCAATGGAAGGATTACAACACTCATCTCCATTGTGTCCTGTGGTCGCATTTTATTTGCACAGCTGAATTGGAAACCTGTACTGGGACTTACATGTCTTGAAACTTAACTTTTGAGGAGATACTGCTCTTTACAAAGCATGATGGGAATTACTATTTCCCTGAATATTCATTATAGAACAGCAGGGTGGTTGAGCTGAAAAGAAATGATGGAATTTTAAGTTAAAAATCTAATCCAAGGCAGGTTTATGCAAACCACAGCCAAAAACTTGAAACTAATGGCTTTGTCTTTGTTTTACTGTTTATAGATTCTCCTTGAGGACAGTGATAGTTTAGCAGCTTCTACTCTTGTACTTCTCTTAAAGAAAGAATCCTGATCTGAGTTTTCTTTCATTCAGTCGACATATTGTGCTTTTTCTCTACAGCTCAGCAATACTTCTGAAAGAGACATTGGAAAGAGACTCACAATTTTTTATTCCTTGCATCTCCCCATGTATTCTTGGACACACAGATTATTTCTAAATATCTGTTTTGCATTATTCTGAATGTTACATACTTTCTTATATTAAGCACAGCAATTTTTAAGAAGTTTACCGAATTGAAAAGTCAGTTTTCATGAAATCAATTAGACAAAAAAATCAAGAAATGTCAGAATTGAGCCAAACTTTTAAAATTTTAATGTAATACAGTATAAGTAGATATTAAGAAAATATAAAAGACTCTTCTGTGGAAAAAATAAGACAAAATTTTATAACAAAATAATTGGAGAATAACAATAAACAAATGGTTTTAATAAATATCTACAATGATCCACACCAAAACAACAGAATACCTTTTTCTCACAGCATATAGGACTTTCTCCAAGATAGATCATATGCTAGCATGCTTAAGTAAATGCAAAAGAATGCAAATTATCGCATGCATCTTATAAGATCATAGTGTAATGAAACTAGAAATATATGGCAAAAACCCCCACATACATTATGCAAACACATGGAAATGAACAGTCAATGGGTCACATAAAAAGTAGCAAAGAAAAAAATGAGATAGATCCTAGAATCCAATAATGCCAGTATAACATGCCAGAATCTACAGGACACAAAGTGGTTGTAAGAGGGAAGTTTATAGCTGTTCATGACCACATCAGAAAAACAGAACAAGCCCAAATGAATAATCTAAATATATACCTCAAAAGTAATAACAATCCAAATCCAAAGCTAGTACAAATAGGAAATTAAAAAGATAGAGCAGGATCCAGACGCGGGGACTTAGGGGACCAACCAAGAAATCCGCCTTCCTGGTAAGCTGTGCACGCTGCGCGCGTTCCAGGGAGAGAAAAGCCAGATGTGCCTCCTGTGAGCCTACAGCACAGGGCTGAGAAGCAAACACCAAACACCGCACACACGTTCCCACCCCCGCAAGATGGTTCCGAGGTCAGCCTGAGTTGATAGCAACTAAGGTACATAAAGCAACTAAATGCTTGTATTGTTGGGTTGATTATGCTGACCTGGGGCCAGAGGTCTGAGCATCTCTTGGGAGGATGACCATACGCAATATAACAAATATGGGGGAGTTCCTTCTGTCTTGTCTTTGAAGTCAAATATTGTTTTCACTGCTTTGCTTTGTTCTGATTAATTGTTTGGTCTATTCAATATTCCATTCTGATTAGTTTTATAGTGTTTTGGTTTTGGTTTGATTTTGCTATACCTGATGGAATGGACAACTATTGTGAAGATAACAAGATATACTATGGTAGCTCTTATTGTTTTCCTGGTAGCCTGTTTTGAAGTTCTGTACCAATTCTGCTGCATTGTTTTGATTGGCTTTGTTCTGTCCTGTTTTGTTGGATTTTGCTATCTTTAAAATAAAAAAAGAGTGGAAACTAATGAAATTGAGATTAAAAGAATATAAAGAATCAATGAGTTGGAGGAGAACCAGAGAAAGGCCCCAGAGATCCAGCCACAGCCATGGCAGAACCCCAGAGCCTGCACAAAGAAGCAATTCACCTGCCCTCTTGGTAAGCGCCTTCCTCTGGCATGAGCCAGGAGGAGACCCAGTAGTGTCTCTTGAACCTACCAGTGTGCGGGCATCAAACATCCCAACCTCTTCCAAACACCGTCCTCCCCCCACTAGCAACTGGGGACAGAGGTCTGAGCATCTCTTGGCAGGATGACTGTATGCAACATAGCAAATATAGGGAGTTTCCTTTATCTTCCCTTTGAAAACAAGTGTTGTTTTCAGTTTTGTTTTATTATGATTATTTGTTTTGCTCTATTCAATATTTTCTTTTGATTGATTTTATAATGTTCTGTCTTTGGTTTGATTTTGCTGTGCTTAATTAACTAGACAACTATTGTGAAGATAATGAAATATATGATGGTATCTATTACTGTTATCCAGGTAACCTGCTGTGAAGTTCTGTATCAAATTCACTGCACTGTCTCAGTTGGCTTTGTTCTGTCTTGTTCTGTTGTATTTCTACTACTTTCAATTATATAAGGTAATTAAAAATGAAATAACAACAAAACAGATCAGTAAGATACTGAGCAAGCTGAAACATGGTATAACTAAAAGATAATGGACTAAAAAAGCAAAAGGAGGAAAAGAAAGTGCTCTAAAGGATATAAATGCATGTATGTTTAAGTGTGTAGGATTGATAACTGTATTATTAAGTTTATGTTGGATCGGTGAACAAAACTGTTTGCAGCTTCACTGTTTGAATGTCTACTTTGTATGCTTTAATTTTGTAACATGAACAAGTATTTCTAAGAGAACAATATATAATTTATCAACTAGTGATTTTTTACTGGTTTTTTAAATTCTGTATTATTTCCACCCTTTTTTCTGTTTTGCTTTGTTTTCTCTTTAAATAAAATTTTTTTTAAAATTAAAAAAAATTTAAAAATAATCAATGAGTTGGAGAGCTGGTTTTTGAAAGAATAAACAACATGAACAAATTCTGAGCACATCTGAGAGAGGAGAGAGAGAGAGAGAGAAATAGAGAGAGATGAATCAGTGCAATTAGAAATGACAAAAGTGAAATCATAATGCACACTGTTGGCATTCAGAAGACTATGAGTAACTAAATTGGAAAACTATACTCTAATAAATTAGAGAATTTAGAAGAAAGGGGTAGGTAAATATGTATATATGAATATGCAAAACAAAACAAAGAAGATATAAAACTCGAACAATCCAATAAGAGGAAATTAAATTGAAGAAGTAATTTAAAAATAATCAACCAAGAAAAGCACAGGTCCCAACTGATTTACTGCCAAATTAGAGAAGAACTATAGGGAAGATTAAAGGCCAATACTCTTCAAACTGCTTAGTGAAATTGAAAGTGAAGGAGTACTCTCACAGTCATCCCTAAAAGCTTGCATTATTCTGATTTTAAAACTAGAAAGGGACTCAGTCAAAAAAGAAAATTATAGGTTAATCTTTTTAGTGAATAGAGACACAAAAGTCTTCAATTGGATATTGGCAAACAGAATGCAACAGATAATTAAAAAGATCATACATCAGGACCAAGTAGGGTTTATCTCAGGGAGGCAGGGATGATTTGACATATGCAAATCAATAAATGTAAAATATCACATAAATAAAAATAAAGTAAAAAAAGATCATCATTGACATGATGTTGACAAAATATAACATCCATTATTCAAGATAAAAACCTTGAAGAAAATATGAATAGAAGAATCTTATCTCAATCTGATAAAAATCACTCATGGTAACCAATAGGCAACATCACATTAAATGGGGAGAAAGTGAAAATTTTCCTCTCTAAAATCAGGAACAAGTCAAGGATGTTTGTTACTCCTGCTCAAAATAGTTCTCAAACCAGAATAATCAGATTAACTAGAATAATCAAGCAATATATATATATATATATATATATATATATGCAAGCAATCACATACATATAATAAAGCTACATATATATGTGTGTATATATATACACATATACATATATATATGCATGCAAGCAATCACATGCATATAATAAAGCTACATATATATGTGTGTATATATATAAGAACTCAAATTGTCATTATTTGCAAATGGCATGATTCTTTATATCAAAGGCTCAAAAATCCCACCAAAAGATTCCTAGAATTAATAACCAGTTTCAACAGAAAGGATAGTTATACATGTAGAGACTTATACATGCATAGAACTTCTCCTAAACAGTTTATGAGACTCGATTATATTATGCGTGATGAAATCAACAGCTACTTTGAAGAAAAAGAGACATGGTATCCATTGCTGATTCCATATCATCATGCTTTGAAATCCAGTAATTCTTTTATTCTTTGTTCAGAGTGGTTTTAGTCTGTTTTGTATTGTTTAATTTCAATATACATGAAGGTATGAACAGCTAGTTTGAAGAGAACAAGAGACACTACGGTAGCCATTGTTAATTTTCCTATTGTCTGGTTTTGAAGGCCTGTAATGCCTTCATCACTCTGTTCTGATCAGTTTTATACTATTTTGTTTTGTATGAATTCATTGTGTGTGAAGATATAGACAACTATTTAGAAGAAAACAAGAGACATTATGGTAGCCACTGTAGATCTCCTCTTGCATTGCTGTGAAATCAGTGTCACTTAAATTGTTTTCTTCTGATCTGCTATGTTTGTTTTGTTTTACCCTCTTTAAAATAAAAAAAATTAAAAAAAAGAAACCAGTTTCAGTAGTATAGCAGGACAAAAAGTCAACATGCAAACATTATAAGCAATCTTGTACTGTATACCAAATAGCTAGGACAAATACAGTCAAAATAGCCATATGTCTGAAACTACATTATAAAAATTTTATTGAAGTCCCAGTAGGACTGCCAATAGTGTTTCTCATAGAACTAAAGAAGACAAACTGATAATTCATATGGAACCAGAAGAGACCCGCAGAAGCAGTCCCATGCAGCAAGAGCAAAGCAAAAAGCATCACAATCTCAGGTTTCAAATTATACTACACTGCTTCTGATAAAACAGCATAGTACTGGCAAAGAAAGGAGATATGTGGATTAATGGAACAGAATAGAGGATGCAGAAATATCTTCAGGAAGTTTCCTGGTCTTTAACAAAAAAGTTAAAAATTTAAACTGAAGAAATGATAGACTCTAACAAAAGATGTTGGGAAAACTTGCTATCCATTTGCAGAATATTGAATTTATACTGATATCTCTCATCATGTACTAAGCTAAAATCAAAATGGATCAAAGATCTAAACGTTAAAATGGAAACAATCTGTTTGAAGATAAAATAGGTAAAACTGTTGAAGTCATAGATGTAGGCACGGATTTTCCGAACCTCAATTACATAGAACAGAACCTCAATTACATAGGAAAAATACCAAAAATCAACAAATGGGATCATATCAAATTAAAAATCTTCTACATGGCAAAGAAAACAAACAACAGATTAAAGAGACAAGCTACAGAATGGGAAAAGAATAATTTCCAACTACATCTTGGGGAGAGGACTAATATACAGAACGTATAAAGAACTCAGGAAAAATTAAACCTCCCAAAATAAAAGACTCAAACAAAAATGGGCAACTGAAATGAACAGACACATCTCTAAAGAAAAAATAAAAGCACTCAATAAAGACACAAAGAATGTTCAACATCTCTTCCCATTAGAGAAATGCAAATGAAAACAACGCTGAGATTCCATCTTACTCCAGAGAGAGTGACTTTCACCAAGAAATCAAAGATAACAAATGCTGGGTATGCTGTGAGGAAAAAAGAACTCATCTACATTGTTGGTGGGAATGTAAACTAGCACAACCGTTACAGAAATCAGAATGGAGATTCCTCAACAAACTAAAAGTGAGAATCTCATCTGACATAGGTTTTCCCTGCCAAGTATCTTCCTGGAAGCATTAAAGACATCACATCAGAGTGATACATGCACACATGCTTATAGAAGCATAATAGCAAATCCTGGAAGCTACCTATACATCCATCAATAGATGAGTGGATTAAGAAAATGTGGTATTCATACACAGAAAAGTATACTCTGCCATAATGAAGGAAAAACTTGAATAATTTCTAGGAAAATGGATGCCTCTTGAGATAATAAGTTTAAGTAATATAAATCAATGAACCAGTTTATATATTGCATAGTTTCTCTTATATGAATTACCCAAGACATGAATAAAGAATAAAACAGAAGATAGAAAAAATAGGAAATGGGGACTGTACATCAGCACCATGTGCAGGCCACTAGGGGGACAGCCAGACCTCAGCCTTTTCCCATGAGTCAGTACCACTCACGGATTGTGGGGGAAGAGAACAAGAAGTCACCAAGAAGCGAGCCCTCTCTATGAATCAACGCCATGCACAGACCACCAGTGGGACAGCCAGACCCCAGCCCCTGCTGGCATGTGGGCTGGGAAACAAGAAGAGCCGCCCCCACCGCCTTCCTGTAAGTGACCAGCTGAACTGGAGAAACACAGGCTGTGATGATAGCTATTGAGGTGAAGTGCAATTTGGTGCTGTGGTGTTTGGTGTTTCACTGACTTTGCAGGTCTAGGGCTGTGGTCTGATCATCTACTGAGAGGATCATGGTACGCAGTGTGGCATCTGTGGGGGGATCTCCTTCTGAGGGTGGTGGCCATTGTTGATTTCCTATTATCTTGTTTTGAAGTCCTGTATCATTTTCATTGTTTTGCTGGGTTGGGTTTTATTCTGTTTTGCTTTGTTTGATTTTATTATATCTGACGGCATGGGCAATTATTTCAAAGATAGCAAGACTTATTTTGGTAGCCATTTTGGATTCACTCTTGTCTTGTTTTGAAGTCCTTTATTGCATTCATTGTTCTGTTTTTATTGGTTCTATTATGTTCTGTTTTGTTTGATTTTTACTATGTCTGAAGTTATGGGCAGTTATTTTGAAGACAAGAGGAAGCATTATGGTAACCATTGTTGATTGCCAATTGTTCTGAAATCCTGTGTCACACTGGTTTGTTTAGATTGGCTTTATTCTGTTGTATTATCATTGGTTTTATTCTCTTTAAAATAAAATTTGAAAAGTAAAAAATAGGAAATGGGCAAATAGATCAAAAAGGGGAGAGTGACCAACATCTGGAGGGAGAGGGGAGAGATGGCAGAAGGTGATAAAGAAAAAAATTAACAGGTATGACATACATGTACTAACTGCCCATGAGGAATGTGATTATTATATACTAAAAATGTGTCCTGGTAAAAAATATGACCATCATTGCTTACTAAGGAAGAGAAAATCAAATCAAAATGTGACTGTATTTCACACCAGTTATGATGGCCATGTTTCGAATGGAGAATAAAAAAAGGCTGGCATATAGAAACTCTTGTACACAGCTGACATAAACACACAACATTGCAGCCATTATAGAAAAAATTTGGTGGCTCATTAAAAAATTATATACAGAATAACTGCATGATCCATCAAGTCTACTCTTAGGTATATACCAAGGAGAAATGAAAGCATACTGCACGTGGAAAGTCCACAAAAAAAAAAATGGTAATAGCAGCATTGTTCATAGCAGCTAAAAGTTGAGAAATGCCCATCAACAGATGAGTGAATGGTAAACTATAGATAGATAGATAGATAGATAGATAACATAAAAATGAAGTATTAATAAGTGCTGTAATCTGCATTAACCTCAGAAATATTGTTAAAGGGCCAGGGATTTAGCTCTGCAGCATAAGCACCTGCCTTGTGAATGCGTAGATGTGAGTTCGATCACTAGTACCAAAATAAATAAATAAATAAATAAATAAATAAAATGTATAGCAGTGACCTCTGTAATACTGTCACTTGAATGTGTACCAGACATCTCAGAATTGATGTATTCCTGCAAACTCCTCATAATTGATTGTTTCTTCACTTCCTTCTCTCAGTTAATATGGCACTACCTGTCCATATGTTTAAGTCACAAGGATATTTAAAGACTTCTCTTTCATTCATAATTTACCCAATCCACCACTGAGTATAACTGTTAAAACTACTTCATTAAAGAATGTGGATTTTCATATTTGTTTATCTCCTCTCCTTGTCTGTTCTCCTCTACAATCTGTACAGACACATATGCGGCAATTAACATTGTAAAATAGATTTCTAGAGTCACTCAAGCATCACTCAAAAATGAAGTATGTCTTTTCAAACCTTGTATAGCTCATGCTACAGAGAAGGGAGGGTTCTAATTTAAAAACAAAAAGCTTCCCTCATGCTAAACAGTCTGCACAAAGACATGAATGACTACTACAAATTATGAGACTCTCTGGCAATAAATAACAAAGAAAAACACCTTTAAAATTACCTGTCCTGCCTGTGAGACGGGGAGGGACCACTGTGCCTAAAGATATATTTAGCTCCCAGAACTTGTGTAGTTCATTTCAGTTTTATAATTAAAAAGCAACAAATTCTTCATCCTATTTCCACCCTAGACAAAGGAGACTTTTCCAATTATTCATATTTCTGCACTTAACTGGTTATTTCCAGCCACTTCTACATTCTCATGTAAAACTCAAAATAGACCCTCCTAGGGCCCATAATTGAGAAGCCTAATTTCCACCTGTGTTAGGCTGCTAGGGTTCTTGTGAAAGACTACATATAAATTGGGTGGCAGAAATAAAAAGAGGAATTTATTCTCACAATTCTGGATGCTACAAGGTGTTCACAAGGAAACTATCCCATTCCTCTCCCTTAGTTCGTGGTCATTTGCTGGCAATCTTGGACATAACTGGTCTCTGCTCTCTGCTTTCATATGCACATGGCTTTCTTCTCTGTGTCCAAATGTCCACTTTTTTAAAGGACACCAGGCATTTCAGATTAGGAACCCACCTTGCTCCACTATGGGTTTATCTTTAATTATGTCTGACCCCCATTTCCAAATAAAGTTATATTCTCAGACAATGGAAGCCAGGAAATCAACTTATGGGTATTAGAGGGACAGAATGCAACCTTAACAGTACCAAATTATTTTGATGAAACATCTTAAAAAATAAAGGAACATTTAATTTCCAAGTAAAAATAGAAATATTCACTCAAAGGTAAATGAATAATTGAAATAGCAAGTTAGGGATCCAGGTAAAGAGATTCCTATGGTTCCTTCAATCTCCAAAAAAGTTCCCTTGACCTTATTAATAGATAAAAATATTCAAGAGAAAAAAAACACAAAAAAAGGTGAGGCAATTAATCATTGACTTGGATGTAAAGGTTAAAAAGGAATACTATCGGGTTCTGGGAAATTAAAGTCAATAGGATATTGGATGCAGTGTAATTAAAAAGAAACAGCTACTATTTCCAGGTACAATGATACACAAACTAGTGTAGAAAAAAAAATCACATTTTAATTTTCTGTAAATCTCATTTATTTCAACTTCAAGCCCCCACCTCTAGGCAGGCAATCTTGAGAGACAAGGGCTTGTGCTTTTTCTTATCCAGGAAAGTCACATTGATAAGTATCCGGTCAGTTATTTTAAAATGACCCCTATTTGATCTTGACATTTACAAGCGAAGGAAGCCTTTAGTTATGTAACAGATCCTCCGTCCACACAGCCAGTCTTCGACAACAATAAAAACAGAGGGAGATTTGTCATCGTGCCTGACTTTACGCAAAACAACTCATTTCTTTACCAGTGAATTTCTCCCCTTTTGCAATGTTCTCCAATTCATGCCCAACAATCCAGTACCAGGGTTAAGATTAACATCTGCTTAGATAAGAGTTGTTGGATTTGTTTTTTATTAAAGAGCGGGGACTCCTGTTATAAAATCAAGCAGAACTCTGAACAAATGGTTTAGTGAAGTTCTCAGTAGCTAGGTTCCTTGGTGACAAAAAAACCCATTCCATATCAAAGAGACTGCTTGTGATTTTATGGCATTAAAGTAGATTTCAAAATAGGTCAGAAAACAAAACCTCATTCACATAACCTCATGATTTCAGATTGGCATATCAAGCATAATTTCTGAGCATTTGCAGAAATGAATACTCCTACCAAGGGCACATTACTTATTTCAAGTAAACTTGACATCAAGGGATCCACTGTTGCATTAAACAATAAATAATCAGAACATTTTTGGGACAACCTCAGGATGCAACAAGCCATTTTTACGCATTCAGAAAAGATTTTCAGTATCCAAAAATTTTCTAGAAATCAATGTTGCCTCTACTTTATATCTTAATGAAAACATAGATCTAACACTAAAATATAGTGAGAGGAAAATAATGGGAACTTTTTTAGGGCCTTAGACATAAAATGATGAATATTTGCTTGGTTACTACAGTCAATCCTAACATTCTAGTTTTGGAGGCTTTGGCTTGCCTATTTCTAGTCTAAGGTTTATACCAATACATACAGATGTGCCTGGAGAATTGAGTATAGTCAAATTGTTAAAACTGTTAAGAGAAAGCAAACTATTAGAATTCTCCCTTTTTTGCTATGATCTGTTTCTTTGAACCATCATACCTGCTACTTGCACTGTTTCATTGCTTGTGGCACACTTATATCTTCTGGTTAAAGGAGTCCAAAAAGAAAAGTCCCCCTTGTGTTGTCTCCTGTTTATTCATTGATTCCAATCAATCTTATGTTATTCTTCTTTGCATCATATAGTAGCTATTGGATTGATTTTTCAGCATCTCCTTGATTTCTTAAGAAATCATTCTTTTCATGATTGCTAACTGCAGTCCTGTCTTCTGCACCTGGTACTGAGTGCTCACATTGGATAATTCTGCTGAATATACTTTCAGTGGAATTTTTAAACTTGAGGATATTTGTCTGAATCTGTTTCATGGATTTCACTTCTTTCCTGGGCATTTCCATCATTTTCCTAATCCTCTATTTTATCCTCCACTTAAATCTTCTATTTAAATCATGGTTTCCATTGTTTTCCTAAATGCCTGTATTTTTTACTCTGTATTTGCTTTAGAGTCACTCTGTCTTTCAATATGATCACCATTTTTGTAGCTGTCTGAGAAATTATTTCTGATTTGATGTTTTCTAGAGTTTCATTCATCTGCTTTGTTACTTCTGCTATTACCACTTCAGAGAGTCCAGGTGGGTGGCTTTCAGTTTGTTCCATGTCATTGCTCCCTGGGTTTACTTTTGTTGAGCTAGAAGTCTTTAACTGTCTTCTCATTTTCTATTTATTTTAAGTTTAATTCCTTGGCTGATGCTTGTAAATTGCTTATGGCAGGTGATTTTCTTGCTACTATTGAGAAGCTGTTAGAAGGAATTGGCTGCTTCTCTGAAATGTCTTCCAGGTGTAGCTGGCTGTTGGGTTTCAAATGTGCTGCAAGATTCTACCCTTCAGTTTATTAGGGATGAGAAGTTGCTGCCTATTTGGCCTAGACTCTGGATCTTTGGCACTGGCCTATAGTATTGTTTATGATCCTTAGGCAATCTTAGTGTTGGCATACAAGAAAGAAAAACTGAATAGAACAATTGTGCCACCTTTGCTAAAGGAGTATAATCAGCACTAATAATTGCATCAAAGACAGCCTAGAAAATGACAAACTGTGGTAACTATTATTTTGCCAAATTTACCATATGAACTATATTTGTGGTTATATAGCAATCTAAAACAAACCAGAAAGTCATATACACAAAATGGTGATTTTTATCCTCAAGGGAGAAAATTTAAAAGGGGTTAGGGGAAAATATAGAGAAACAGAGGAAGAGATTAGAAGCAAGCTGGAGGACAAACAAGATAATGTGAACTTTGGGAATCTGGTGAATAACCTATGAGGGAAACAAAAAGGAACAGAACAGAATAACAACATCAAAACTAGAAAGAATGTTCACACTCATGTAAAAACAGTAACAAAGAGTCAGGAAAAAAATAAACAAACAAGAAAAACAAACAAAAAAACAAGAAAAGAGAAAAATGTCCACTTCAGGGTGTGTCTCTGATGTCACTGATAGAACGGACAGATAGAACCTAGCTCTGTGCTGATTAATACACACAAGCCAGCCGTAGCTTTATAGCAGTGTGGTTGATAATCTCAGCAATCCTTCACCTTTAATTCCATGGAAGTTCAGGCTGGTTTCTGGCTGTGAAGTTGAAACCTGATTTGTTCAGCCTGCATCCCTCCATGTGCCTTCTGCTGATTTGATCTTGGTTTCCTGCTCGTTTGAACTCAGTCCCTTGATCTCCTGCCAACCTAAACTCTGTTCTGTCTCACTCTGACACTGGAAGCCGCTAGTGGAACCTGACCACAGCTGCTCTGAGTTGCAAGCTCAATTAGATGGTTTTCAGCTAATCGCCCTCCGCTGGGGACATCTGAAGCCAGAACTGTATTAGGGACTGGTCTGCTGCATCCCCTGCTTCATTCCACTAGTGCATTTCTCCACTGAGGCCTCTGGGGTCACCAGTACTCTCTGTGTATCTGCAGGCTTGAGCCACCACTCCCACATAGTGAGTCAGGGCTCGAGGAGAAGTCATAACTTGCTACCTCCTTCTGTTTTGAGGTCTCTCTCTTCACTCTCCCCATGGGCTTCAATTCTTATTCCAGATCCTTCCTGGGTTCTGGAGACCCACTTCCCTCCCTTTTTCCTCTCAGTGTCTGGGCACTAAATCTTGGAGAGGCTGTTTTGCTGATAGTCAGTATTCTGCTATCTTCCTGGAAATCAGTATATACAAGTATAATGCAATCCCAATTAAAGCAGTAATAGTGTATCCTACAGAAGTAGAGAAAGCAATCCTAAAATTCACTGGAATCAGAAGAGACCTAGAATAGCAAAAGTAATTCTAGGCAACAAATGTAAGGCAGGAGTTATCACAATCCCTGATTTGAAATTATACTACAGAGCTACTGTAATAAAAAGCAACAGCATACTAGCAAAAACAGACCTGAGGGTCAATGAACAGAGTAGAAGATGTAGGAACAATTCCAAACTCACTCAGTCACCTTATCTTTGACAAAGTACCTGACCATGCTCACTGTAAGAAAGGTACTATCTTTAATGAATGGTGCTGGAACAGCTGGCTTCCCATTTGCCAAAGACTAAAACTAGACACATATCTATCACATGTACTAATATGAAATCAGAATGGATCAAAGATCTAAGTATTTAAACACAAACACTAAATCTTCTAGAAAATAGAATAGATAAAATTCTTAGACATTGATGTATGCAAAGACTTTATGAACAAAACCCTGATTGCATAGGAAATATTACAAAGAACACCTACCTGAGATCTCATCTTATTAAAAATCTTTTGGATAGCCAAAGAAACCACCAGTAGAGTGAAGAGACACCACAGTGTGATAAAAACATTTTTTCCAGCTGTTCCTCAGAAAAAGGACTAATATCTAGAATATATAAAGAGCTGAAAAAAATCAGACACCCCCACCAAATTTAAAGACCCAGTCGAAAAATGGGCATGTTAAAAGAATAGACACTTCTCAGAAGTCCAAACAGAAAATAAATATGATAAAATGTTCAACATCACTGGTCATTTGGGAGATGCAAATTAAAACAATATTGAGATTCCATCTCACTCCAGAAAGAATGGTCATTATTAAGAAATTAGCCAATAACAAATGCTGGTGGGGCTGTGGGGGAAAAGGAACACTTTCCACTGTTGGTAGGAATGTAGAATGGTGAAAACAATGTAGAAATCAGTGTGGAAATTCCTCAAAAAATGAAAAGTAGAGGCACTAGCTAAAGAATTAAAAGCATCCTACCGCTGTGATATATTCCCACCCATGTTTATCATGGCATAGTTTGTAATAGCTAACTCTTGGAAAAAAAGCCCAAATGCCCATCAACTGATGAATGGATAAAGAAGATGTGATGTTTTTATACAATGGAGTACTACTCTACCATAAAGATAGATAAGCTTGAGATATTTCGAGGTAAATGGATGCACCTTGAGGCCATACTCTTAATTGAATGAAATCAGACACAGGTGTAAATACTGCATTGTTTTTCTGGTGTGAGAAACAGAAAGTGTAAAAAGGACCAAAATAGCCAGGGGTTTAGCTCAGTGATATAAGTGCTTGCCTGGCAAGCACAAGGTCATGAGTTTAATCCCCAGTACAAAGAAAAAGGACCAAAATATATAATAGATTTGGGGAAATGAGAAGAAAATGTTCAATTGAGAAGGGGAACAAGAGGAGTGAGGGAAAGGAAGGAAGGAACAAGAAGGAAAGAGTGAACAGAAGAAAAAATGGGGAAAAAAGCTTTTGTAAATAAGGAGTGGAAGAGGGGTTACAGGGAGGAGAGGGTAATGGGAATGAAGAAGAATCAAAATAGACCATTTACAGGTACAAATCTCTATGCTGAATGTGACCATTATGCATATCTAAAATGCATTAATAAAAAATCTAAAGAAAAAAAAGAAAAAGTTCCATCATCTCTAGACATCCTGCAATGGACACAAAACCTGAGCCCCAAATCCTTGAGCTAGCTTAGGGCAATAACTTGGTCTTAGGGTTTGTTGCTTACTTTCAAAAACAACAGGAGTCTGTCTTGTGCACTCTCTTTCTCTCTGTCCCTCTGTCTCTGTCTGTTTCTCTGTCTTTCTCTGTCTGTCTGTCTTTATTTTTATTCTCTCTCTCTGTTCCTCTGTCTCTATCAGCATCATCTTTTTCAGAACTGAATTTACTTTTCTTTACATTTTTATTCTCTTCCAGGATTTCCTTTAACTTTCTGGTTGTTTCTGACAACTTACACATGGTATTTTCTTTCTCCAAATAAAGATCATATATCTTCACAGAATATTAGCATTATGATAGGCATTTACAGAGTTGAGAACAATGAAGAAAACATTTCAGTTGCCTAAATTTGAAGTGCTGAAACAGATTCAACCAGTTGTTTTGCTTTTTGTATTAATTGCTCCTAAGAACATCAATGTCTTCCCAGGCACCTATCTGAAGACTAGGTTCCAAGCAACTGTGCTTGCTGAATGTCACACAGTTATAGACTAACAAGAAAAAAAAATGAGGAATTCAGGGATAAACAGGCACATCTGAGGTCAACTGATTTGGTAGGGTTCAAGTATGGCAAGGTCACTCAGTGGTAAAAAGAACTGTCTGATCAAGTGGTGCTGAGAACACTGGACCTCCATATCCAAAAGAACAGTGAGTTACTAGGTAGGGCAAAGCACGCGAGAATGACGTGATCATGGCACTGGATAAAAGAAGCAGAGATTTTCATTTGCCCACCAAATTACCTATCTCCCTTCCTTAATAGAAGAGTCCCCATACTTGTGGAGACAACAATTTACCCATTTAAATATGCTATCTATGTTACTCAGCTCTTTTGCAAATAGAAATCATCAGTAATATACAGGAACTCAACTGAGTGTTATGGTTTATACCTGCATGTCCCCCAAAGCCTCATGAGCTCATGTGTGGCATTCAGGTGATGACTAGATCATGGGAGTGTAATACTCATCAGTGGATGAGTCCACTGAAGAATTTATAGCTACATGCGATGTTGGGAGGTAAAAGCCTGGTCAAAGGAGGTAGGTGGAACTCTAGGGGCGTGGTCTGAAGAGCCTCCTTTCCTCCTTCCTTGATCTCTCTCTGCTTCCCACTACCATGCCATGGACTGTTCCTCATCCCCCATGCCCTTTTGTAATGTCACCCTGCCTTGGAGCCAGTCAACTATTGACTGAAACCTCTATTGACTGTGAGCCAAAATAAAACTTTCTTCCTTACAGTTGAGGGCTTCAGTTGTGGCTTGTGTCTGAGCAATGAGAAAGTAAGACACTGAGGCTTTCAGAGAAGTCTTTAAACAGGGCTGCTCGGCTAACAGTTACCTGTACTAGCTTGTACTTTCCTCTTCTGTCCCTGTGCTGCCTGAAATGTGAAGAAAATGACTGCACCTACCGGCCTCTTGGACCTGGAGGAAAGAAACCGTGTTTGTGTGAAACAGACAAATCTCAGGCCTCTGAGACTTATGGAACTATCTCACTTTTCCTGGGATGCCTAAGTCTTGACTTAGCGGAAATTGAACATCTGCCTTATTTAGGCCACGCTTACCTAGGTTGTCTGTTTTGTATGAGTAAACCTAATCCTAATTCCATCACTCTGTGTTGTTGGGGACCAAGAAAGTTGGTCTGAATGTCTGGGTTAGTGTCTCACACTTGCTTGAACAAGATGGGACCATTTTAGAAATGCAAAATTTTTATTTGATTCCAGATCAGCTATATCAGAACCCTGGAAGTAAGGCTATCAGTCTGCCTCCAGGGTCCAGTTTGGGAACCAAGATAAATTGTTCTTGTTCAGTGTAGGAGGCAAGTTTTTGACCATTTCTTGTTGACAAAAAAGTACAGCTTGCTGCCAACGTTCATTTAATTTTACATAAACACGCTCTTTGAGGATGAAGCAAATATGACTGATTTTCAATGTGAAAAAAAAATAAAAATTATTTCTAAACAGAACTTATCTATAACCCTAATGTAATATAAATGTTATATAATTTTTTGTGTGGCAAATTTCAATGTGATCAAGAATTAGTATATTTTGTAAATGGAAATACCACTACTAAAAACAGAATACTATAAATAGATTGATAGCTTTTGTTTCTAAAGACTGTTAACATACCACAGTGGCACAAAAATAATAATAAAAGCAAGATATTTCATGGTAAACTTTGGAGTAAAGTTAGCACTAGAGATACTGTTAGTTATCTGAGGGTAAACATTACAATATCATTAGAACAAACAGGAAGTTGGTTAAAAGTTTCTTTGGCCTGTGACTACATAGGGTTAACAATGAGGACCTTGACTTTTAAAAATACTTGGGTTGTAATATAAAATTCATGATTTACTAACTGTATGACCTTAGGCAAATGACCATGTTTTGAGTTTCATTGTTTGCAGTTGTAAATGGAGATTATAATAGTGCTCCTTATTGACATTATAATGTGGATCAAATGTTTCTAATCACAGTACCTGGAACACTTAGTACTTAGTAAATGTTAGTTCTTCCTCTTATGCTCCACCATTTATAATGCTTTGCAGAGATCTGGTCCTAGGCATGCATTCCTGTAGGATTAGAGCTTAGACCTCCCTCCTCATCCCATTTCCTTTCTGTTTGTCTTCATTATCACATCTGCTATTCTTAAAGGTAAAAGAGAACATTAGGCTGGAAGATTCCAGGGGAAAAGAAACAGAAAAGAAATTTTCTTTGCATATCAATGGGCAGATAAGCTACTGAGTGAGGAAGCTGGAATGCCCTGCTACTAGTTTTGTTTTGGGACTTACGAAATGTCTCTCTTATCAGGTAAAGGAAAACTTATGCCCAACTGGGACACAACATTAACAAATAAAAAAGCTGTTTATAAATGTTTTTTCCAAGAATTAGTAATAAAATCACCATATTCTCCCCCACTAAAATTTCGATCCATTTGGGCTATCACCAACAAACCTGCTTTCGTGGATGCCACTGGGGCAAAACTATTTTTCTGTGTTTTTATGTGTTTTGTCAGTGCTTCATCTCTATTGGAGTGGAATAATGATTACAAAAAAGAAGTCTGCACTTGGCTTCCCACCTCATAACCCTTTGCAGCAAGTCATGAAATCTCTTTCCAGCTAGCATTTACGGCACACTTAACATGTAACTAATGTTTTGCTAATTATGATACCCAAAGCCATACCAAAATTCTGAGTGGATTGTTATTACTGAGTTCACCTTCTCAGTCGGGGAAGGATCACAGACCTCTACTCCTCCTAAGAAAATGATGAAAGGACCGATACCAGTGCTACTCATTCAGCTCATACTGTGGGCAAAATCTGACAATTAGCAGAAATAGAATTACCAGCAGATGAAACAGACAGGAAAAATAGGGAAGAAAGAACTGCAGTCCTTTTACCAAAGAGCTGAGAAGTACAACAGAAAGCTGAGTAGTGGGAAAGAGCCAAGTGGAGAGGAGGGAGCCTGGGTGGGGAGCAGGAGGCAGGAAGGGGGTTGCTTTAAACTAGTAGAGAGGCTAGGATTGGGAGAATGGCTGTGGCATGATTTGTGTTATCTTGCAAACATCTTGAGTGACACCAGTAAGGAACGATATGTATACATACATATAGACACACATGTATATGGAGCAAATGTGATGAGAGATTTTTGGGGTGGCTTGGGACAGTGATTGATTCATGTGTCTAGGCATGAAAAGAACTACAGAGTTCTGTTATAACTACTGGTGAGAGTCAAGATATTCTGATATTTATTAAGAACTACAGTACTATCGGTGCATGGTTACAGTGGCTGGGAAGTCCCAAGATCAAGATGCCAACTGGTTCACTGTCTGGAGAGCCACACTTCCACCTTCTTGGAAGGCACCTGTTTGCTATTTCCTCAAATTGTGGAAGGGTCAAAGGAGCTCCTTTGGGCTTCCTTTGTAAAGACACTTAACCCTATTCATGAGGGCTCCACGCCCATGATCTAACCACTTTCCAAATACCTCTAAAATGCTGTCACTTTGAGGGTTCAGTTATAACATATGGATTTACAGTTGACACATTCGTTCAGACCGTAGCACTACTAAGAGGCAGAGAGCCATCTTCACCATCTTCACAACTGCGCTGTGAAACTAGAACGTTCTCCTCCTTCTAGATAAGACATCTGTGGCTGGGGAGATGAAGTAAATGGCCCAACTTCATAAAACCAGCAAACAGTAGAGCAGAAATAAAGCTTGAGCTTCCCACAGATGACTGGAGATGGGAACGAGAAGCACATGACAAATGTGAGAGACAGCATGGCTCCCAACAGGAGCGACCACGCCCGGCACATACTTCACTGGGAAACTCTGATTTTCTTGACATTTTCTTAGAATCTGCCCTTGCGCGGTAGTTGCAGGGTCAGTTTGCTTGTGTGCAGTCCTAAACAGCACTCCTCTAGTCCTCTTTCTTTATCCTGCTACGTGTACTGGTGATAGAAGTCAAAATGTGTGCAAAATCTCTCACATTCTTAATGCCTTTAGTGTCTTTCTGATTCCCCCTTCTTTTTCTGTATCTGCCACCAAAATTCCAGGCATTTGGCTCTCTTCCTGCTGCTCTTCACCTATAGGAAATATAATCATGCATTTTCTTAGGGAAGAGCTGGAGGTGTTTGGGGTTCTCTGTATAACCCAGGATGGGAGTGGGAGTCTAAGGATCCTTTTTCACTCTAATGGCTGAAGTGCTACAATTCCTTCACACACCTTTGACTACCTACATGATAAATCTTAATTGAAAGTTATCCTACTCTTATGTTAAGATTTTCACAGCGGTAACATAAATACAGAGAAATAAAGTATTGTTAATTAGAGTGAAGCCCAGAAAGTATTGTTTGCTATGTGACCTCACCAGAAGCGGCCCTAAGCTCCTTATTTTCTCATTAATTTTTGTTTTGCTTTTTCATAGTGAGCCAAGGGACATCTTGGAGGAGACTTCAGGTTAATCGAATTTAGGTAATCTGAGACCCAGACCAGGAGATGCCTAGGGTATATGACAATTCCAGGCCTCCCTACTTCTCACTAGGAGTTTTACATTCTTCACTAACAGACAAAGCCTAGAGAAAAGGTTTCAGCTGGTGGCAAAACTTACCCTTTTGCCCCAGTGCAAACCTTAGTCCTTGTCATTTTTTCTGATCTTCTGCCTTGTGTTCGGCCATGAGGCTCTTCTGCATGGCTAACATATGTGATTTGTGTTACCCACGAAAATCAACTATGATCCCAATCTCCTTGTAACAAGTCCTAGACTACTGACATTTGAAAGAGCCTTAACATGTAGCACAGGAAAAAGTATTTCTTTAGATACACATGCACATGTACACACACACACACACACACACACACACACACTAATCTTTTGTCTTTAATAATAAAGACTTTGCCTACTGCAAATACTCAACACATGGCTGTCAAGGAAGACAGTGGCACCCAGTGGACAAATGTTTGCTTGTTTGAGAAAGATGTTTTATTCTGAAACATTTTCAAGGACACTCTTAAGAGAGGTCAGTTGCTCCCCTGTTCCCTGTGTTTCTCTTACTCCATTTAAAAGAGCATCAATCAATTTAAATTTTTTAAAAATAGAGCAAATGGGGTTATTAGTTTTTAGTTTTTCAAGGATAAGACTAGACTACTGTCATGGTTTATGTCAGTGGCCCCCAGGCCTCATGTATTTGCATTGTGCATTTGTGATTGGTTCATTGTCTAGTGCTTGGATTGGTGGTGTCAGTGCTACACCCTCCTAGGGGTGGAGCCAGGATGTGATGTAATGGCAGGAAGAAGGCATGTCTCTCTCTCTTGCCGGTTTCCACCTTGCTGTTTGCAGCCACCATCAACTGTGGCCCCGCCATGCCACCCTGCCTTGGAGCCAACTGAGTATGGACTGAAACCTCCAAAAACTGTAAGAAATAAACCTTTCCTTTCCCAACTTTGGGCATCAGGTATTTTGTCTCAGTGATGAGTAAAAAGTAACTAAGACAACTACCATATTTAGAAAGCAAAAACTCTTAGGATTAAGCTCTTTGAAAATTGTATTTGACCTATTTCAACAGTAGCAATGGAGGTAGCCAAATCTAATAAAATGCTCAACTTAATTAAAAATGTAATATTGAAAATGCCTTTAATGTGTTTTTATGCACCATACCCTCCTTCTCCTTAAACCATTGCCAACTTCCAATTAAATTCACTGAGTTATGCAAATCTGGCAACTTCAAGTACTGTATCTGCACATCAACAAGAACAGATCCTGCAACTTAATGCTATTGTGCCGTTCACTCTGGAGTCATCAAAACATCGCTTTCACTCCCATCTCTCCCATCTTCTCTGCTTGGGCAGAGAAGTCCTGGTTAATACATCTATTTCCAAAACCTGCATTTTACACTAAACACTAAGAAGTTGAGTAATATCCTATTTCCATTTTATATATTTAATCTACTAAACACTGAAGAAGATAAATGCATCTAATTGCTTGGTGTTATGCAAAGGGATCATTCAGACAAGAATATAAAATATTAGGAACTATTTGTATAGAATAAAATATTTATAAAAAAGGAAAGAATGCTTGTATGAGTGAACTGAATCATACTAAAATGAGAAATCATAAAAATCATTTGATTATAAAATAAACAGTATCTTTGTGCAGGGATGTCCTCTTTCATTTAACCATTTAAAACTCCATGGTTGAAGGCTCTGAACTTTTTTCTTTTCTTTTTTTTGGTTTTGAAATGTTACCCTATATTATTTTCTTTGTAATTCATAATTTTGCCTCAGATTGAGGTTTACTTCGGAAAAAAAAAAAGAAACCACAAAACAGTTGGCCAGCCAGCACCATGGCGCGCATCTAAGATAGAAACTTTTCCAAAAGGGCAACACATTTGCATTCACTGACATGAGTCCACTCGTGACACCTTGCTTCAATCATGGTCAGCAAATATCTCGAAGCAGGTATGCTCTTTTTTTTCAGCACTAGGGATTGAATATAGGCTCTTCACACTGAATGCCCCAGCATTGCTTTTTTTCTTTTGAGGTAGCGTCTCACTAAGTTGTTCAGGCTGGGCTCATACTGGCTTTCTGTAAATTGATTGAAAAAAAAAAAATAGAGGCCATGTATTTGTGTCTCACTACATAACATATTAATGCTACTTCTTTCTCTCATAACAAGTTCCACTTCCTCCTATGGGAGTTTCTACAAAACTTTCTATCAAACTGATGTGGTGATATTTTACTGTATAATATTTTTATTATTTTAAAAAAAACCTGGTTTCTAAAATGCATTCTTATCCAACAGTACCAATCTGTGAAAATGTCATAAATATTTCTAACAATCCAGGGTCTCTTTTGTTCTTTTTCTTCCACTGACTGCCCTGAGTGAGTGTGGGTGGTTCTGTGTCAGGGTGGGGGACACAGCTCTAGGGATCCTGGCTCTCTGGGGCCTATGTCCTATGCCACGGGAAAGGAGAATATCAGTCAATATTGTGCTACATTATTTGCAGAGTAAATTGGGACACGATCTGTGTCCTCTCCGAGTTTTTGATACCCATGGCAGTGCATCTGAAACCAGCCACCTGCCCCATGTGAAGAGCACTGCCTGTCTTGTGCAGCCTGCTAGCACAGGTCAGCCCCATGGATGACCCACTTTGCTTCCGTGAGTTTCAAAACTCCGAGAGGAAAGTCAGTATTTGAAATGCTATCTTCCAAGTAAACTTTCCTCAAATCATTCCAGAAAAACCATCCTGTGTGCTTCCTATAGGTTTTATTTTACCTGAGGGCTTCTCAGTTTATAAGGTAAATGTGCCTCACTTATTCAAGAAAACCACATGCTTAAGGAAGGTTTGCCTACCCCATGAACTGTGGGGGAATGAAAATCAAATAAAATATAAGTGTGAAAAGTTTCAAAGGCTGAAAATTTCCAAACAGATGGGAATAAGTCCTGAATAAAAAGCTGTGTGTATGGTCATGTGCATATGTGGACCTATGGGGCTGGAGTTCAGAGTATGCACTAGACTCCCACTGGCCGCACTGCACAATGAAGTGCACACGTTTCCAGCTCCCATGACAGGTATTACCTGTTTAGACAAAGCTTTAGCCTTTTCTTCTACTTCCTTCAGCCAAATGCTCACCAATTTGAGTTGGGCCAAAGCAAATGACGTTTGTTCAGTGTTTTTTCTTTAAAGGACTTTCTCTTCAAAACAATAACCAACTATTACTTTTTGACAGTGATCTTTTCCAGGCACATCTCAAGCTGTTTTATGGACCAGGGACAGGCTGGATAAACTCACATAATGCTTCTCTTTTTGACACAGTAATAAAACAGCAAAATGTTATAAAAACAAAAACTTTAGCATTTAACAAGTCAGAGTCTAAGGGAAGAATAAAAAGTAAGACTGTGAATAGTTTTAGAAATTTAGAATAAAAAGACTGGTGTCTGATTTGTTTGGAATTTGGTCAATGTGTAGCTTTTGTTTTTACCTTAAGAGGTTAGGCTCAAAGTGTCCCATAACTAATGGGAGATGTCACCTACAAGCCTAGTGCTGAACATTCACCTATCTGGAAGAAAAGAGTCATTTGCACTCAGAGAATTTTTTATTTATTCTGATTTCACTTTTGTGTCTGGAGTGTTATTCATGCAAAGATAGCACATGTTTTAGAATCGACTCATTCCTCTCCAGAATGTGGCTGGCATGACTGAAATCGGCAAGTGTAGAGAGTTTGCCTTTTAAAATTCTTCTAAATTTAAAGTTTAATCTAAATTTAAAGTAATCTAAATTTAAACTTCTAAATTTAAAGTTAAATCTAAAGTTACAAAATTGGTATGGGAATAGTTAGAGAGTCCACTGAGACTCTATCACTTCCTAACTATTCTTTGGTTAATCTGACAATTAAGAATTATAGGCTAATATGAAAACTAAAAAGGAATACTTCATATGTGCCTTCATTATGACCTTCTTATATTTTCCCTAGGTGTGTCCTGTTTTCTCACGATGTTCTGGCTGTCTCAGCTGCTTCTGATTAGCCCCATAAAGAATAAACAGTGTTTCTACATATTCTAAAGGTCTAACTGTTGCTTTATTTCCCCTTTAGTTAAGGTACTTCCAATTTTACACATGTGTGCATTTCGTGGTGATACAATAGAGCCATCTGGTGGTAAATGGAACCAGCCATAAAGACGAAGCATTCATTCTGTTCCTATAATTGCTCATCTTCTCTGCTGAAGCCTGGGCTCTACCCCTGGCTTCTGAAATAAACGGATCTCCGTGACTGAAGGGAAGAGAAATGTTGCTAAATCTTACAAACAAGCTGGCTCCACAGAGCTGCATACTCACCCTTAAAAGTTGGGCTTTAGGGATCAACATTTTGGGCTGGAATGGTCATACGAAGGACTAAGTGAACCAATGAGCCTCCCTTTCCCAGAATGATTCTAATAATTTTAAGAGTGAATCCAAATATTTTCAGCAAGTTTCAAAAGGAAGTATTTGTGTACTAGTAGCTAGAAATAAACACATGTTGTGAAACATTTTGTGTAGAAAAAGGTTATTGTCAAGAGGCCAAACTACTCCTAAAAGGCTAAGACTGCCTTGTCTATACTGGTATGCCCAGGGAGAATCTTCTCTTCTCATCTCAAGTTTGAGCTCAAGAAGAAGTTTAAAAAATAATTGTAAGGTTGAAAAAGGAATAAAGAAATGATTGATGCAAAGGGGGTTTAGCTTAGCAGTATAAGCGCCTGCCCTGGATATTGCGAGGTCATGAGTTTGATCCTAGTTACCAAAACAAAACAAAACATCACTGTCGATTCAGGCTAGGGATTTAGCTCAGTGGTACAAGCACCTGCCTAGCAAGTGCAAGGTCCTGAGTTGGATCCCCAGCACAAAAAAAAAAAAAAAAAAAAAAAAAAATCGATATGTTGCATACATGTATGTACCAATTTCCCAATGTGGACATAGCTGTTACGTATTGGGAAAATAGACCAATAAAAAGAAGAAAAAATCTTCATGAACAAACCCATACAATCATTTAATTCATTTCTCTGGGGCTTTTTATCCAAATACCCCCACTTTTCCATCCAAGAAAACCATTTCCAGTAAGACAAAAACATTTAAAAGAAAAGCCAAATGAAATAGGTTTAACTGAAAAGATTGTTTTTAAATAACATAGGCCTGCTGAATAGACAAATTTAAGGAAATTGTTATGTATTATAAAATAAGGAAAAGCTGGGGCAAACCGTGACACACGCAGTCTGTCTCCTACACCTGTCTGTGCCCATCTACAAGCTTTGCCTCCTCCTCTTTCTCAGCTCTCCGTCCAAAGCTAAGGCCCTGTCCCTTGTCTCAGGTTAGTCTTGGGATTTTTCTGACTCCCTTAAGGGCAAGCACCTTTCAACAGGTGACAACCCAATGAACAGCACAAAGAAGTAAAAACTAAGAACAATTTTCGAAACAAGTACAACATGGAGTTAGAAGGCTTGGCAGCAAGTATGTGGTTTCAAAACCTTGAAAGTGTAAGATTTAGTCAGTCACTGTTCTATTTTGTGGAAGTGTTAGATGTATTCAGTCACTGTGCCATTTTGCAGAACGCAGTGGCCAGAGCAGAGAGGTAGGACTTAATTTGATTCTGCTTCCAGGCATGGATTGACACATACAATGTGTGCTAATGATAAACATGAATGGTTATCAGTGGTTGAAGTACTGACAGATGAACACATTATGTAACAGTCTGTTACATGACATCAGGAGATAAAGAAGTATTGTAGATTGAAACTATATGTACTTTTCCAAATGATACATCTCAGCAATTTAGTAATTCTTGTTCTTAATTTCTACTTTTTATCTGAAAAAAAATTCTACACACATATCAAGACAATAATCTAAATACATGTGACTAAGATGATCAAACTAAAATAATACTAATATTTAAAACTGAACAAACTGATTACTCATAAAGACATTTGACTTTTATATGTGTTCAAGTTGATAGTTTACTAATTTTGAACAAATCTTACATGACATTTTAAGGATCAACTCTCTTTTAGTTAGAAAGCTTTATCATTTGAAAATTTAGAGAAGGGTTTAAATTTTTTCTTAATTTATTTTTCTTGATTTCTCTACCCTTTCCCAATACCTTCTCATTATCCCCTTCCTTGCTTCGAAGCTTCAATTTCTTTCTGCTATAGTGACCTTGCCCTTTTCCTTCAGTCACATAAAGTGCTGTACCCTTGAGCGCCTGGCTCAAGGTCTCAGATTGATCAAACTTCATGTGTCACACCTACAAAGGCTCCTATGTGCAAAGGTCAGACAGAACCTTGCTGGGCCTTTAATAGGCAGCCAATAATAAGTGTTGATTGATTGGAGGCTGTGCAGTAGAGGAAGGTGCTTGCGTCAGATTGAGTAGTTGTTCATGCTGAGAGGCTAAAACAGTGGCTCCTTTGAGCAGTACTTTCCATGCGTCCACACTGATGGAGACAGAGCCCCAGGGAAGTCCTGCTGGCCAGGGCCGGCACCCAGCGGGTACAGCACAGGGCAAGGCGATGGCTGTGAAGGTAGTGCTGTTAGGGCTTTGTTAGGACTGAATGACAAGCCATCAAGTGAAACAGGCAAATACTTACAGCGATGAAGTTTTCCCTAAATGTTAATAATTCCATTCATGCTGTAAGGATAATTTGATTTTAAAGCCCTGGTGTTTTTTTTTTAAAGGAATATCCATAGGGAGGCTTTTGTGATGGCAAGTGATCAAACAAGAACAGCTGGGAACTCAGTCAAGTATGTAATGAAGAACAAAGCTAACGTAGTAAGTAGGTGCGCATGTGTTTGTTTAAAAGTATAGTCGTTACACAAAATTCACCTTTGTGGAAGAGTATTTTGACATAGGTCAGTTTTAGAAAATTCAGTATCTCAAACAACCTGAGACTCCTAAGCACCCCTGCTAAGAGGTGTGTTGACTTTCAGCCATTTAAAACATAATTTAAACGCAGTTTGCAATGGTTGACCCTCGTGTTGGGTATCTCATCTACTCACTATTGCCCTCCACCGCTGCACGCATCTGTGGACCTACACTTCCTCCCCGTTCTGCAAACTGTGCATATTTCTTATGAAACTTCAAGTCTTTTCCCAGCTATTACTTTCTCCCAGGCCTCAGTCCCTTCTACTGGGCACATTTATGTCACTGCTCATCTTTAAGATCAGAAGTCAGTGCACAGTGGAAACTATCGCTCTCGCATCCTTTTGTGCTTAGCTTTTGTAGTAGTTACTCAGGCTCTTGTGCGTTGGATTGGACAGCAACCCAACAAGATATTTACATTTGAAATGTGAAGAGATGACCAGTAAGGGCCTCAGAAAGTGTCAGTCAATGTGACTGAGCAGGAGGTGGCCGTGGGATGACCCCCTATGATCACGGAAGAGCAGAAGGCCATGTTTTCCAGTGACAGTGGGACTCCTGTCCAACTACTTTACTTGCCTGGATCTCAGCATTTTCATCTTTCAGTGAAGAGTGTTTCCCAGCAGGAAACAGGTGGCCACTGGACAGGAGTAACCAAATGAAGGGACTGTTCACAAAGGTGTGGACAGTGTGTTGGCATCAGCAAAGGAGGGTGAGGTAGCCCACAGATGCGCAGGTACCTTTTGTCTTCCTTGACCTGAATGGGTACGGAGATGGGGGAGGGGAGTATCACAGATCATCCAAAAAGAGAGCTTGGGGAAAGAAAAGTGATCACTACCACCCGGGTCGGGTGGCAGAATAAATACCCTGGCCATTCTTTCCCCTCTCACCTTCTGCTCTCCTGCTTGTGTCGCTCTTGGCTGGAACGCAAGAAGCAACAGCCTGAATGCCACGTCCGGAGAGGCCAAGCTCCCTGGGAAAGAACCAGGAGGGGAAGGCAGAGAGCAGAAGGGGGAGGGGTGGGCCAAGCTGGACGACGGGACACAAAGAAACCTCGCCAGAGGGTTTTCATTCTACTAGTGGCTCCCAAATACCAGCCAAGGGAGCCCTGATGGTTTGTGATAACATTTTCACCAGTCAGCAACCAAAGGACAAAAGCAAGATTTAAAAAACAATGCTGCAACTTTTGCATGAAGCCAAATGTTTTCCATTTAGAGGACAGTCCTTTATTTTGAGATGATGATTGGTCCATTTTTTGGGTAGAGGATATTTCCTTAACAACAGACGGTGACATGTGGAAACTATTGCATTTTAGTATATTTTTGAAAAAAAATAACGAAAAATTGACAGTTCTATGAGAGCTAATGGTTTATTAAATCTAAATGTATAAAGTCTTCTACTCTGTTAATTATGAAATAAATGCTCTCTCAGGTGGCCTAGCCTAAACTATGTCCCATGAAATCCCTGGAAGGTAGCACAAGATAACTGGCTATCAGTTATCTGCCTTAGCAAGATTCCAGGATTCTATTTTTCTAGGAAACACACACACACACACACACACACACACACATACACACACACACTTCCTTAAAGGTCTGCCTTTCATCTTGTAAAGAATTTACTACTTTTTCATTCTGTGCCATCACTGATAGAATAAAAATGTGTTGGAAAGGAACTACTGATTCAGATTTTAATTTATAAGATGACTGTTGTTGTAGACGTGGACATGACCATGTGACATTTGACAGCTTCATAGATAGCTTTAAATAATGGTCTACCCAGAACACTTAACATACCAGCCCTTATTTCAATCTAGTTCAAAGTAATTTAATTCATTTTAGTTAAAAAAAAACATTTATTGAGGTCTATTTGTCAGGTGCTCTGCTAAGTAATTGGGAAACTGACAAGATGGATACGATTAATACTCTTCTAGGAATTCTCAGCTTAGAATTTCTGCCCAATAAAAAATTTCTGCAATTTGATTTTATGTAAAAATCAGAAGAATGTCAAAAGTTTAGTATTTCTATGCTCACTCCCAGTATATTGCTCTGTGCTTTGGAACCTTGTTTTCATCTCTTTGATGAGGATTCTGGAAAATGTTAGGAAGTAATAAAAGGCTGTCATAATCTGTTTTAAAATATTCCAGTTCTATTTAAAATAACATTGCTTTATAGGTTTTCAGAAATCTTATACAAACAGTATCAGGAGGGACCTTGTAAACAATACGTATCTTCCACGGTTTACACTAAAGTTAGCCAGCTGCAGCTGCAGACCTGAATTTGGGTTCCTATTATGTCGCATCTCTTACAGGATTTGCTCTGTGACCTAAAATAGCCCTCAACCACTTTGATTTAGGAACATCACAAACTCCTTTGAGCACTTGGTTGAACCTCTGAATTTTCTTCTCATGGACACATACACATGAGACACACAAGTGCAAGATTTTGTTAATACTTTCAGGGTGTTTTAAGTACCTTTTTCAGTCCCATCCATATAAACTATGAGATTTCATTATTTAAAAGGAATATTATGTTCCACCCACCTTTAGTTTTTATTCTAAAATAAAAGGAAAAATCTTGATGAATTAGAATATTGACACACTCATCTCTATTATAAATTATGCAGATGAATAAATGAATAATCCTTTCTTCCTAGGGAAATTCTCCAAGCTTGGAAGACACATACTACTGTATTTTTCTTTCTGGACAATTAAACAAGCAATGTACCCAGGGAAGCCTGGGTTTTAGAAATGACACTTCACAAGAACTAGTATTTACCCATCTTGCGGCCCATAGGAGAGGATTTTTCTAAAGAAAATATATTTTCTTCTTGACAAAAAAGGAAAACAGACAAAGTAAGGTAATATCACTACTAGAAAATATTTTATTACTTCAAAAAAAATAAACAAGAGGGAGAAATAGGGAAGTAATAAGGCATACAAAATAAGAAAACTCAGGAGCCAGGGATTTAGCTCAGTGGTGTAAGTGCCTGCCTGGCAAGTGTGAGGTCGTGAGTTCAATCCCCAGTACAAAACAAACAAACAAACAAACAAAACTCAGGAGACTGGTTAGGCAATGTGTAAGTATACTTACTACTGAACTGTACAGCTTTAAAAAATAAAAATGATGCATTTTATATGCAATTTATCACAATTTATGATTCAAAATGCTACTATACAAGTGAATAAAAGATACATTATAAAATGAAAGAATTAGTCTACATTAAAATAAACTCAACTGTACTTACTTGAAAGGAATATCATGAGAATAAAGTAGAAATAGAGACTGAACATAATAAAATTATAAAATAAAACATAAAAATAAGATAATCTTTCTGAAGAAATGATTTTAATTTCTGTCATTAAAAATATCATTTTCTTTTAAATCCAGCTTTGATTAAATGGGGAATACAGTTTGTAAAGGCGATGCACTTAATACTTAAGGCCTGTGAGTTTTTGAGTGTGTGTGCGTGTGTGTGTACGTGCATGTGTATGCATGCATGTGTGTGACAGGATTATTTTCTCTCACATCATAGACAAGTTTAGATTTTGCATTCTTTGGACATACTGACCAGCAGTGTTTTCATTAGCTTACTGAATCCTAATGTTTAAGGAAATACATGTGGAAGGAAGATTTTCAAGTCAGCTTGTGAGTGAAGTGCTGGAATTTTATTCTCCAAGATGGCTGTGGTCTTCTGAAGTTAATTTTGTTAAATAAGTTATTGCTACAGTATATAATCAACAGCTAACATTTTATTAAGAACAGTGTTCAAAGAGATGGTGAAGGTTTTTTTCCTACTAGTGACCTTTAGAATCTAAATAAATCCAAGAAACTTAACTGCAATTTTAAGAATTTCCATACTCCAGTGATGTTCCCAGAACTTAGAAGAAAATTTTTAGCTGAACTTACTAAAAATGAGAATCATTTTTCCCCTCCCAGCATGGCATTTTCACAGATGCCCTTCATACCAAGATCTGAAGGAGAAAATGTTATGCATCCTTTTGTATCAGATAAAAAAAAAGTCCAGCAATAATTTCCATAGTACATTCCAATATGCTAAGGCGAGCAGAGGACAGTTGAGAGGGTTTCCTTTTGTCATAAATTTCCACTTCTCTTAGGGTCTGTCTGGCAGATGATTCTAAAAGGCATGGCCAGAATATCTAGGAAGACAGATAATACCCAGCAGTAGCTCCTCAGCAAACCTCAGGGTTCTCATTTGTGAAATAGGACTCCTGCCTGAGTTGAGCTCTCAAGTAGCCCTTTCCTTGGTTGTGCTGTTTTGACTGTGCGGTGTCTTCCCTTATTTGGGGACTCTCCCCTCCCAGTCATGCTCACTCCCCGAGGTAGAGAACGGGAACTCCCTGTCAAGCATCATTTGCAGCCAGTGTGGCGGCGGATGGCTCATGTCCCACCGCTCAGACAGACCCTTCAGCGTGAGCCTCCAAAGTGGGCAAGACTGATAGGAAAAACCTGCCCGACAGTGGGATCCGTCGGGCGAAGGGGGCATCCTGTGTTCAGAAGCTGCAGTAACACGAGACTTGGCAGTGACTTGGCAGTGTGGCTCGCGCTCAGGAAAAGCGACAAGGTCAATCATTGGGTATCATTAAGAGCAAACACAAGAACACACAGCTGGTGAGCACACAGTCATACAGCTGGTGACACCTGTGCCACAGCAGGACGTTTGTAGCTTTGAAAGCTTGAAAAGTTTTGCCATCACTGGCCTGTGTTCCCCTAAATTTGCTGGCAAGGACTTTTGCTTGGTCTGCTTCATTACTTCCCTTACTTCTTGCTAGACCTGTTTGTTCTTTGGGCTTCTAAGATGAGAAGGAAGAATTCAGGAAGAACAAGAGAACTGTGGAGTAGGGCCAAAGGAAAGTGATGTGCAGGGAATTATTATTATTATCAGAAAACTTTGGAAAAACTATCCCATGAGACTGAAGTTTATAGGAAAAGATGAAAGATTTTTTTAAAAGTGTCTCCAAAATTTACTATACATGCTGTTTAATTAATATGATTTATTCTTCCATGTATCATCAGATGAGATGACATTGAACCCATTTATAGACTTCCTTTTTGAACAGTTTTATTTGAAAAAATTTCTATTTCATGAACTTTTTCTTGGTAGCCTTACAAAAACAAGAATCACATATATTTATTTTTAGAACATAGAATTAAATTAATTTTATCTTGCAATTTTCATGCAGGTCTATTGGCACCTTTGATTAAGATATATTGTGGAATCAGGGATGTTGTTTTTCCTATAATGGAAACATTTTGCTATTTGGTCACTCTGTGAATTACTTTGTGTTATTGTTAGTCAATTATTTCCAAACATTTATTTTAAAAATATTAAAAAGAAAATAAGAACCAAGTAAAGATGGCAGAAAACTCTAGAAAGACATTACAATAAAATTAATCACCATCCTTCATTTTCTTACTATTGCCAAAAGTATTGCAGTATCTTTCAAGAAAGTATAAAAAGAAGACACTGACATTATTATAGTCTGTTTTTTGTTTTCACTGAGCGTAGTTGATATTCGATTTTTTTCCCTATACATAGTGCCCGAAGAGAAAACAATCAACAGAGGAGTCATTTCAAAATTCTTAAACAAGGGAAGGACAGATGTAAGGAGCCGCAGCAAGTGCCTTAGGCCAGAGAGTGCATCTGGGTAGCCTGGCCACCAAGCACACGTGATTTCGAGTACTTGAAATGCGCTTAGTTTGAACTGAAATGTATTCTACGTATACTATACACATCAGATATGGAACCTTAGCACACTGAATGAGAATGTATGATATCTCACTGACACTTTTTAATATTGATTTTCTGACAACTTTATTTTTTATTTTATTTTATTTTTTTGGTACTAGGGATTGAACTTACAACCTCGCATTTGTCAAGCAGGCACTTACGCTGCTGAGCTAAACCCCTGGTCTTAATATTGATTGATTTTTGTGTCAAAACGGCAGTATTGGGGCTATATTGAGTTAAATAAAATATTTACTGTCACTTGTGCATTTGTTTATTTTACAATACTAGAGATTAAACTCACGGCTTCTCACATGCAGGACAAGTTCTCTAGTACTGAGCTATATCCCCAGTCCTTTTTAAAAAATATATTTTGAGTCATTCCCAAGTGGCTACTAGAAAATTTAAAATTACTGAGATGGTTTGCTCTAGGACAGTGTCACTATAGACACTGATGCTGAGAGTAGAATTAACCGTGTAAGTGAAATAGACTTCAGGTCACATTCTCTGACAGACTTAGATGAATATCCTCAGACTCCTGAGCCAATAAATGAGCAACATATCTCTAAGACCAAAAATGGAAACAGGGTATTCTGCAAGTGCCATACAGTATTTTGTGAAAAGAACTTGGGCTTTTCTTTTTTGTGTAAAGATATGTAACAGTATTTTTCTGACATTTATGGTTACGTGCTGAAATTTTTACTTGATACCGAGATTTGCTATGTTTAAATTTTATTAAAATATTATTGGAGGGTTTACTTACTATGCCTTTATTCTTCTGAAAGTTATTTCATGACTTAAAAATAAAGTATCTGAAGACTTAGATGCAGGTGGTTAATGATAGTGACTGTTTTATCATAGTAAAGATTAAGAATTTGGATATTTAAAAGTTAACTTGTAATTTCGTAGACACTAGAGTCTTCTGTTTGTTTGTTTGCCTGCCTGCTTGTTTGTTTGTTTTTGAATCACAAACCAGTTCTGACTATTTGGATCATTGAAATCTCAGAATTACATAGGACCGAACAGTCACAAAGAAAGCAATTATGGGAGATGTTTTTCTAGATCTTCAGTAACATGACCTTGATTTAAATGGATGTTTGTAAGAGATGTTACAAATGTTTCCTGTTAATTGTTTTGAATACCTATAACTGCTCATTAAATGTGATACAGGATGCATCAGAGACTAAGTTATCTTGTCATCTTTGTGTGTTAGCATGTAACTTTGTTCAAGGAAAAAGTCAACCTTTTGAAGAAGCAAATTAATCACATCTTGGAGAACTCTTTACTTCTCTGAACTTCATTAAGCATAAATAGCACACCACATTAATAGAAATTATCAAACATTTCAAAATACCCTCTTGGCTTTGATAAAGGATCTAATATAAACAGTTTCTCTATTGCAGGGAGACCCAGGATGCTTATTCTCAGCAGCCAGCTTTAGTTTAAGCAAACTCTCAGAATAAATTATGTGATGTGATTCAGTCTGCTGAGACTGAGGGCAGTCAAGGCTAGCGTCACCCTGAGAGCCTGAGTCCTGTGTCCACTTCCAGGGCTCCCTGACTCTCTCAGGCTCTCACTAAGCACCAGACAGTCTTGCAGGGGGCCCCTGACTCCTGCGGGAAAGGCTGGTTTGGATAACTGTCCCAGGCCTTTGGGAAAATATCCTCTCAGGGAAGTTGGGAACATTTGGATTTTGCAGATCACAGCAACTGAAGTGGGCTCGTGGAGTCAGACTGGTTGATTAGGTGGCCCCACACATACACTTTCCCTCAGTCTGTCTTGCTCTGATCCAAACCTTCAGCATTCAGAAGATGAGCAAGTCGTCATGAAATTTAATTTTATCTAAAATACAAATATGCAGAAGCCTTCAGTCTCTATGAGGATATATTAACTCTGTCACTTTTCAGCTGACCAGTTCTTCCCCTCTATACACACAAGCTTTTCAGTGCTCTTGCCTGCTGGGAAAATCAAGTGTGTCAGCACCTCCCAGACCAGCATGCTTTCCCTAAATCAGGCCAGTTGTTGGAACTTTTTGCCATTTGAAGGAGCCAAGTGGAGCAAAATGCACCTGATGAAACAGTTTTTGCAGACGCTCAACTATGTCGTTTTATGAAGGCCCTTTGCTCCACTGACGCCTCTTGGGGGAATTCTGAAAAACATCCTATCTGTGAACAATCTGTTCCAGTGCCACATGTTTTCTAAATTTCGTTGCCTGTTGACATTTAAAAAAAATAAATAAAGGAACATGTTTGCATGCAGGCCGGACCTTTTGTTTGTTATACCTTTATTCTATCGTAGAAATTAAAAATGAAATAGGTCATCTTGCTCAATTGTCTATGAAGGATCATTTCCTAAAGCATACTTCCTAGTTCTCATGCCAACCCCATTTTAGACTTCTGGATCGTTTTTTTTTTTTTAAATAAGCTTTGTTTTCAATTTAAATAGAATTTATTATTCAAATATAAACTTCTGAAGCTAATGTTTTCCTTTATTTTTAGTCTGTAATATGACATCCTTTTTTAGATTTGATTCTTCTTTTTAAGTATAGCTCTTACCTTTCTGTCTATTAAGACATTTTTTTGAAGTTTCTCCCAGGCATGTCACATAATCGTAATTCCCCAGGCCTTAAAATTGTTTTGAACCATGAGATTTCTTTCACCAAGAAAATGGGAGAGGTGATGATCGTAAGTTTTGGCTGAAGCGCTTGCTGTGTCCCTCTGTGGTCTTCCTGTGGCTGTCCCACTGTGGATGTGAGTACCTGGTTGAAGTGTCCCACCTTGGGATTCTTTTTTAGCTCCTAACCTAATACCTCCCATAGATTTTTTTTTTTTAATGGAGAAATTTGTTATTTAGAAAATAAAATATTATGCCATTAGACCAACTGCAACTGATAATTTTTAAAAGTTTAATAAAAATCAACTTAAATTGAAATCAGTTGACACTTTTTATCTCCTTTGATACAGCCAAAAGGGGAAAATTCTTTCCCACCAATTAACGTACTGTCCCACTATATTTTTTGGTACTGCTTGATTTAAACCTATATAGACGTTTGTACTATGTAGTATGTAGTCTATACAATATAAACTGGATGAAGTTGCATACAGTTATTCAGGACAGGGGTGTGGATGGGCCCAGGAGAATGTGATATGGATCAACTGTTCTTGTTTTGCAAAACTGAAACATGAAAGTAGCTACGTAAGAGGCTGAACAATAGATACTCCAGCTAACACATTTCAAGATCTGGGAAGATAATATTAACTCCTTTCAGCAGACATTCCTAGAAGAAAAGAGTCTATTCATGTCATTTTTTTGTGAGAAAAATAATTTTTTCAGACTGAGTATGTGCAAATTATTATGACTTGATAGATGAAATACTCTACTTCCTAATGTTTGCAAATAGACATTCATCAAAACCCTTACATTAAGAAAGATTTCTCTAAAGGGCTGTCAGAAGTTAAAATGACATTTTCTAAGCCTATTTTTGGTTTTCATCACTAGCATAATGGCTGTTTGGCATTTCTTAAGAACTTCCATTCACAAAAATGACCCACTAGGTAACCACTTATTCTGGTTTTGCTATTGTTTTAGATTAGGGTTCCAGGAATCAGACTGGGAGAGATTTGGCTGCAGAGGGCTTATTGGAGATGAAGCCTCTAATGGAAGGAGAAGCAGGAGTGTTATGGGTTTTAGGCCCTACCCTGGAAATTGTGGAGCTGGACTAGCTCCTCAGAAGGCTCCAGGCAAAGCCAGGAGGCCAGGTCTGATGGCCCTGCAGTTCTCGACACTGAGGGCAGGCTGCCCCATGAAGGGCATGGGCACTCTTGAGACAACGGACCTCTCTCAGCTGAAGAAAATTTCTGAGGTCTCAGCTGACAGTCAAATTAACACAAAATGGATTGTAGACCTAAATATAAAACCTAAAACTATAAAACTTCTAGAAGAAAACTTGGAAGAAAAATATCTGAGATTTTGGTCAAAGATTTCTCAGATTGGTTACCAAAACATGAATCATGAAAGTATAAATTGATAATTAGATTTCATCAAAATTTAAAACTTCTGGTCTTCTGAAGACACCATTCAAGAATAAAAAGACTATACCATACACAGAGAAAATACATGGGAAAATATCTGAAAAATTGCTTATATTCAAAGTGTATTTAAAAAAAAACTCTCAGTAAAAATAAGAAATAAACCAATTGTAAAATGTACAAAATATTTAAACAGTTTACTAAATAAGATAAAAAGATGGTAAGTAAGCAATAAGAACATGTTCAAAATTATTTTGTATTTAAGGAGATGTAAATTCAAACCACAATGAAACACAATTGCACTTATTATAAAGGCTGAAATTAAAAAGGCTGACTTTACCAGGGTTAGAAAGAATGGGCATGAGCTAAAACTTTCATACACTATGTAAGGGTATAAAATGATAAAACCACTTAGGAGAAACACTATAACAAACTTTAAAAGTTAAAAGTACATTTATCATATGACTCATCTCTTCTGCCTCTAATGAAGAGAAAGCATACATCCATTCTAAGACTTGTACATGAGTGTCCAATAGTGTCTTTGTCAGAGCCCCAAACTGGAAATAACCTAAATGACAGTCGAAGGCAAAGAGATAAACAAATTGGTACATCCGATATAATGCAATATTACCTCACATGAAAAGTGAACTCCTGAAACTAACCACAATATGACTGAATCTCAAAATAATTTTTCTAAGTGCAAGAAGTCCCCCAAAAGTGTGTATACTAGATTACTCCTTTTGCAAGAAGCTCAAGGAAATGCTTAAGGGTGTAAGCAGACAAGGAGAGACAGGTGGGAGGGATTTCTAAGGAACACCAGAAAGTTTGAGACTGATGGTAGGTTCCTTATCCTGATTGTGGTGATAGCTGCATGTGTGTTGTATGTGTGCCAAAATCTATAAGGTTTACATTAGCAATTATGACCCAGTAAAACTGGAAAGAAGGGAGGGAGTACGGGAAGTGGGGAGGAAGATGGTAGGCAACATGCAAAGTTCTGAAGTTACCATCTCTTACCTATTAAAGAGGTGAAATAAAAATGAACCGATTTTCTAGAAGAGCAACAAATCTTTATATTTCAATATAGATAGAAACATAGTTCTAGGTTGCTCTCATTTTAAAAATGAATAGGAATATCTACTTTAAGTCACTTGAAATGTTCATTTAAAGCACAACAGGACATTAACAATCTTGATTGATGATTTGAAACTCTGTTCATCAAATAGAAGAATCTTATGAAAGGGATCCTAGTATGCTAACATATATATTTTCAGTGAAACTTTAGTTAGTCTCTTATAGCAAATGCTAAAGGAGAAGCAGGATTTCTGTGAGGTATGGTTTACCTTCCCTGATTTATAGAATTAAAATCTTTCGGCTGTTTCATGGCCTTTTTATAAATCTGACTTCCTGAACGGCGTATATGAAGGACCTTAAAAGCTCTTAACATGCTTTGGCATTTTTGGCACTTAGCGATTCTTTAATTATCATGAAATAACAACTTGAAAGCAAAATAGCCTCTCGGGTTTATAACACAACAGGCAATGAGCGCCTTAAAACGTGTTCTGGCACTAACAGTGTCACACCCACGTTCTTCCTTTGGGATGTGAGGCTCCTGTCACCAATCACTTCAGGGATTTCTACATCACGCGTCTGTGTGCACCAGGATCGCAGGAGCAGTCCAGAGGGAACAGTCATGATCCTGTTCCTGCCAAACCCCTTTCTAATAGAATTTCCGCTTTCTAAACAGTTTTAAATGAGATGATTTATATGCACTAGCTGTTTTCTGTCAGAAGATATTAAAATGGAGCTGAGAGAAAGTTTAAATAACAGGTCCAAAATAGGGCTAAGATACATGGGGAACACCTGTCCCCTGAGAAGCAGCTCTAAATTAGCTCTTACAGCTGTGTTTCTGCTGTCTACACTGAATACGCAGTGCTTGATCCCTCAGCACCTGGAAGCTCCTTAACCCTCCTTGAATGTTGATTTCTTAATTTTTAAGTTGGTGGCAATATTTTACAAGAGGAAAGGTGTCAGTGTCACAGCGATAATTCTGGATGCCACCCTCCCACTTGGCTGTAAGAGACCATCTGAGGGACGTGGTTCTCAATCACGGAAACCTTTGCCTGGAGCTAAGTCCACTTGCTTTATTTCAAATGATACCAATGAAAAGTCACTTCAGTGGTGAAATTTTGTAGTCGGCACACAGAGAGTAGTAACATCGAGATCTTTAAGTACAGAGAGTGTACAAGGGAACCCAAAGTAGCAGATAGCACTTCATAAAGGCAAATGAAGAGCCAGTGTGTCCAATTCAGTGGTGACAGAAGGTAGAATGTGTTTAAATCTGCTCGAGTGGTCAAGAAACATCCGCATAATTGAAACATCCATGCAATTGGAAAAGTTTTATCCTGCATCTTGATCGTTTCTACCAAAACTAAAAGTAATTATTTAAAAGAGCCAACAGAGGCCCACTTGCAGTTTAGGGCCTTGTGGTACAGCAAAATCTGTGCTGCTGAATTCTATGTTTTATGAATTCTATGAAAGGGCCTGTGTGGTGGGAGGAGATAGCAGTAACTGCAGTCTCTAATTCTGACTCCCTCCAGCTAAATGTATGCTTTTAGAAAGGTAAGAAGACAAAAGGAAAGCAGAGCCAGTTTCTTCAAGTCCCAAAGCTCCCTATAATGTCAACTGTAAATTAGAAAGGATAGATTCAGAACTCCAGGGAGCTAATTGGGAGCCCCAGGCAGAAATCCTAAAGGTGGTAATTGGCACTTCATCCTTTTCAGCTCTGAATACTGTCACTCAGGTCACCTGTAGACAGGCATCTTCAGAAAAAGGCATAATAAACCCACTGGGGCCCAGATGTCTCCCATTTCTCAGACCCATATGTACTCATGGGACAGAAATAGTTTTGATATGGTCTGGTTGAGGGACTCTTTCTTGGGGCAACAAAATCAAAAATAGCACAAATAAATAAAATAGAAATTAATTATCAGGATTTTTTCCCTGTCTCAATAAAGCAACATTAGATTAAATGTTTTCTAAATTGAAAACATTTTGCAATGTGTGTTTTTTTTTTGTATTCAGAATCAAAGTCATGATCTTGCACTTGCCAGGCAGGCGCTGTGCCACTGAGCTAAACTCCCACCCTTCCTCTTGACATATTGCTCCAACAAAACTCTCCTGAAAGTTACTGTGGATTTAAGAGCTAAGTCCAGTTTACTTCGAGCCAGACTGAATAAGCTACACTGGTTAAATATGTTAAAATTTAAGAAATAATGGTGCATATATGCATCTCGTGAGGGACTCAATCATTCTAAGCCAATGTTGGTGGACTGTGACTGAAAGATCAGAAATGCCAAACACCAAAAGAAACAAAGGCCCTTATTTGAATACTATCAATTCCAAAGCACTATTCTCTTCTATTTTTCTTACCTGTGTGTGTGTTTGTGTGTGTGTGTGACAGGGTCTAGGCTGGCCTTGAACTCACTATGTAGCCCAGCTTGGCCTCAAACTCAAGACTGATCCCCCTGTCTCAGCCTCCCAAGTGCTGGGATCCAGGCATGTACCACCATGCCCACCTGTTAGTCTTATATATTTCCCAAGTACTTTATCAACACTTTTCATGTGTAAGCATGTTATTTGAGGTATAGTAAGTCACCTTTTCCTTATTTTATAGATGCAAAATAAGATTCCAGGGGTTCAAAAGACTTAGCTCTCATCACATAGCTTGCAGAAGGCAAATTTGGGCCTGGTTCCAAGTTTTCTGAATCCTCGTCCTGTCTAGGGCTGGTCTTTTATACATCCTGGTTCTATGACTTTTCTTTTGTACCACATTATTGTGTCTTAGAGCTGAAAGGATTGTTCCAGAAATGTCTCTGGATGGAGTCTAAGGACTGAACGATTGTTCAACAACTTCTCTAGGTAGAATGTTAAAACTGAAAAAAAGCAGCTGAGGGAATGCTATTTTTAAGGGGAAGTCTCAAAGGTCTGTGAAAGGGAACCTCTGAGGTACAGTGAACCTCCATGTACCCACCAGCCACTTTCCACACTGCTCAGCAACTCCCACAGTTTGACCTCTGTCAGTGGAGGGGCTCAGGGGGGCAAAGCCCGCTTTCCCAGGGCATCGAAAAGCTCCTGGAAGAGGAAGGACTCAAAAGTCAGAGCTGGGTATGTTGCCAGCTCTCTTGAAAGAGAATGAACAAGTTATTGCTGGGATAGGCTGTGGTTTAAACCTGAGCTAAACAAAATAGGCCGTGATTTAAACCCAGCCTAAGCTAAATAATGTAAGGTATCAGATCTGCATCATGTCTGATTTCCTCATTTACAGACAATTCCAGATTTCCTCATTTACAAACAAATGCTACAAAGCAGCCCAGGACATCCTGGGGATGGCGAGGCCACAGAGAGCAGTGTGGCATTTCTCCCAGGCTGAGAGGGGAAGGGTACCCTAGCCCACACCTAACTTCCCAGTACCCCAGGAGCAGCACTGCCTTGTGGCTCCAGCCACTGGACCTGTCTTCTGCTTAGGAAAGAACATTCTTGTGCTATTTTTAAAAGTCTGCTTACCAGTAAACTGTGGAAACTAGATGATACCAGGAAAATTTTAGCATTTATTAAATTAAATAACAGTTTCACTAACTATGCTGCTTTTTTCTTTCTTTCTTTCTTTCTTTCTTTCTTTCTTTTTTGGAAAAAATTATACAAAATTTATTTCTTACCGGTATTTCATTGTTTGGTTCTATATCTGCCTCTGAATTTTCAGACTTCATGCTGAAAAAAATTAAGAACATAGAATTCTAAAATTTTAATTCAAGCAGGTACACACACATATCTCAAGGCAAATAGTTTGTTACAGTGTAACATGTAAGATAAATTTTTTTCACGTATCTCCTCCAAATGTCAATTTCTGGACATTTCAAAAGGAAATGAAAGTAATGGAATGTAAACTTTACTCCAAGAAGATAAAATAGACTTAAAAGACTCTCTTGAGAATAACCAGCCTGAACAGAACAAGCTGTTCTGGAAACCTGAAGAATCTTTTATTTCAACTAAAAAAAGAAAAAAGGAAAGAGAGAAAAGCATATTCTCCTGTGAAACAAGACTCAAAGAATTCTTATTGCCTACACTGATTTTCTCTCTGTCACTGTCTCTGTGTCTCTGTCTTTGTCTGTCTGTCTGTCTGTCGGTCTGTCTCTCTCTCCTTGCCTCAGTCATTCACTACAAAAATGTTACTATTGCAGCTTGAACTCTCTTGCTCCTTTAGTTCCTGCTTGCTTAGTCTGACTACCTACATGGTAAAACTGTATTTTCACTAGCTCCAACTCTTTTTCCCCTTTCTTTTTCTTCTTTTCTTTTTTTTGTTTTATTGTATTACTATCACTATTATTATTTTGGCCCAAACCACTCCAATCAGTCTCTCAGTGGGGCCACTCCACAGGAACTGCATTTGGCAGATTCACTGAAGAACTCCACATTACTGTCTCCAGTGGTCAGCTTACTCAAGAGCTTTTGACATGACTCATCAGTCTCTCTTTGAAGTACTATCACCACGGATTGGGGCTATAACTCATTGGCGGGATGCTCTCCTAGCATGCATAAAGTCCTCAGTTTGATCCCAAGCACTGCAGAAGAAAAAGAAAGAAAAAAGAAGAGGAGAGGTGGGGGGAGGAGATTCTTCATTTGGCTACTAGGGCATCCTAAAGCCCTAGGAATATTTTCTTCACATCTTATCACTTAGGTTATTCTTACAGTTTGTGTCTTTGCTCAGAAATCACCATCTTAGTGGGATGTGCCATATCTTAGTGGGATGTGTCATAAAATTAAACCCTTAAACTCTTAACCCTACTTTATTTTCTAGTACTTACCATTTTCAAATATACTACATATGTATTTTGCTTATTTATTGTATTTATTGTGTCTTCTTCAATGAACAAGGTAAATTCCTTGAATCTAGGATATTTTCTCTCATGCTTTTGTTACTTCCACCCTCATCTCATGGAGAGATAAAATAAGGAAATATTTGTTGAATTAATAAGCAAATAATTTAATAAACCTCATAAATGTAGTGGCTTCCACTCTGTTGTTACCAACTAACAAGCTTCACTTTAAAATCTCAAGGTGTTTCCTATTTCACTGGCTCCCAAATGAATATTAATTTCTGTATTTCTATACATGCATCTCAGGTTAGTTACTTTTCAGAAAATTTAGAGCCTCTTAAAATGCTCACAGAGTAATCAGTGACTTCTGAACAAAATTAATTAAATTCTCAGTGGAAGGAGACATTGAATTCTGAGAAATATAATTATTTTTTCTTGCATCACCTTGAAATCAGCAAAACCCAGTATTTTAATGTTTTCTACTTTTCAGTATCTCTTTATTATGAATTAGAAAACAACATGAAAGTTTCTACACAAAACAACAAATTGCTTTGAAGGACCTTAATAAAGTAGGTCTTATTACTTTCAAACTAATCATATCTTCTATGAGTATGCCTCACAAAATTGATATTTTCACCAAACCAGTTACCTATTGGTTCCAGTGTATGTGTTCATGTTTTTTAAAAGTGATTTCCTCCAACTAGAAGATTCATGAGCTATCCGCTGTATGTTGAAGTTTTGCCATTCCTTTGCAACATAACCTTAATGCTGCCTTTTCCTTAGTTTCTTCAAGCCTACCAATGAAAAGGATCACTTGTCTCTGTATTCCATCTTCAGGTTTTGGACATCTGTTTCTTATAACCTTTGTTGTTTCATGATGTATATAAAATGTGTCTACTGTGCTTTCGCATTTTCCCAGTGATACCTTCATAGAGAACAAGGACAATGGCTTGTTTACTTTTTATTCTCCCAATTACCTGCCAAGAAAGCAATTCATCCACTGAATGAGGCCAAGCAAAGCAAAACATTGTGCTGTAAGATTCTTATGTACATATTCAGATGTGGCACAAATGTACCACAGAAAGTATTATTTGAAACAACCCTCTTTTAATAATGCCTGAAACAAAACCACTGATTTAAATTGAGGATGCGTTGGCTACCTGACAATAATATTTAAATGTCATGAGTCATGGTCTCAAAGTAACCATAGTAACTTAGCACACACAGAGAAAGCATGTTGTAGAAAGCCTATTTGTATTGAGATAAAATAAATTAGAATTGGTTTATGAAGCTTCCTTTTGCAATGTTGTCTTACTTCAAAGTTAATGGAAAAAAGGAAAACCTACTTTAAATTTCTATTTTATGAATAATATGACATATAAACCTTACAGCAGTATTTTTCTGTTTTATAAAAATATAAGAATTTTATTCCTTTTAGTGAATATCTATCTGATTTCCAAACTTTTCCATACTTTTCATGCCAAGTTGGAATAGTAACTAGTCAACACTTAACCAATGTGAATAAATTATTTTAATGAATTGATTTCAAAATAAGCATCCAATAGGCATCCAGTCCTGATAGCAGAAGATTTCCTGGGAAAATGCTTTTTTGTTCCCTACGTTAGTTGCATCTGGGCCTAATTCTCTCTTCCTTAGACATTTTAAGCTCCCATTCAGTTTATGTAACCTATGGGGAAGGTCTGTCTCAAGAGCATGAAAAGAAAAGAGGGGAAAAAGGCAAGCAGGGAGTCTCAGGAGGTTAGTTTGTCCTGCTCGGAAGTGTAGGAACTAAACCAAACCCACCTCAGAATCAAAAAGGGTCCCCCCTCCTTGTATCCCATCACAAAAGCTCATTCAAAGGCAAAAACACTAATGGCAACGTACGGTGAGAAAAGCATCCTGCTGTTTCACTTGCTTCCCCGCTGCTGGCGACACACTGTACTGTTCACGTCCAAGTCGTTAGTGACAGGGAAATTTTCCTCCATTTGGTAACATTATGTTCATCTCTCCAGTTTTGTGTACATTGGCATACTATCTCTTTAGGTGATTTATTAGGGATAATTAAAGAAGTGTTTGCTGAAGTTTATTTGCTTTCACAGACAAAAAAATTCCTCTTTCTCTCCCAAAGACTGTTCATCTTTTGAGGGTCATGGACTCTTTTACATATAGAAATGGTAGTTTCTATTCAATGTCAGAAGATTCCTGAATTTTCCATAGCATCTATGGGCCACAAACCCAAGCTTAAAAGCAAATTTCATACATTCACATAAGGAAACTACGTTTTAAGACTGAACAACATGAATCCACAGATGGGGGTGAGCACCTCACAGAGTATACTCATCTTTAAAGACAGCCTGTTCTGCAGAGTGGGGTACAGCTGTCGCTCTTTGAAGGCTTGAAAGAAAATTCTAAGTGTAAGATATTTCCACATATGAAGGGGAAAGAAGTATTGAGTCAACCAACAGACTTTCCAGTGATGGACTGTAAGGAGGCTATACTTTAATACTTGTACTTACAGCCAGAGTTGATTTGGATTTTTATTTGGGGAACTTGGAGAGAATGAGCAGCCCACCTTTGACAGAGTGGTGATGGTGACATTGCATAGCACTGATTCTGAGAGGGCTTGCTCAGCACATCTTAGCCCTTCCCACATTGGTGAAATGGTTGGAGTGGTGACTATGATTTTGAGAAATGCACATGAAGTACATTTTATTTATCCAACAAATATTTACCGAAACCTATTGTGTGCAGGCCCTGCCCTGTGATCGGAGAGCACAGCCTCATCCAAAGGAAAAGGTCACGCTCCAGGAAAGGAAAAAGTCTGTTTGATGTTTCCTCACAGACTTTAAAGGAAAGTTAGGTTTGAAGTACTGAGTGAAGGCTACTTTATCTCAAAATTCCCATGAATTATTTTTGGGACAAGAGGAGCTGGAAACTCACCTGTAGCTCTCAGGGTTTTCAGAGTTTGGATCTACAGAGTTTGTGCTGTAGCATTCTCCCATCTCAAGTTAGGCCCACTGTGCTTTGGATAAATCTCAACTATCCCTAGTCCTTAGAGTTTTAGAATCCTCCTACTATGATCTGTCCCTTGTTGCTAGGCAACTACAAAGGTAGGGACAGTTACCTTCCCAAAACAAAAAGAAAAAGAAAAGTCACTTGCAAAGCCACAGTAACTCCTCAAATCATTTCACAAATCAGATACAGGCATGAGACCAGCTGAAGAGTCATCATATCACCCTCATTTGTGGAAGAGCCATTTGAAGTGGAACCAAAGCTGTGGGTATGCATTTAAACAAGGAGTTTCTATGTCTAGAATCAATGCTGAAAAAACAGTTGTCACACTGCTATCTGAAATGGGGGGGCACACACAGACCTACAAACAAAAAAAATGGCTTGCCCAGGGATCCCTCATTGTGATAATGTGCTTTCCCTGAGACAGAAGATCCCCCTGGGCCACTTTCTAATGCAAGTGTTTGTTCCCAACACAGGGTGTCAGAGGAGACACGTTGTGCTTATTGCTAGTGCTCTGCTCACTGTCACCATTCATCCGTAGCAGCTACAACTTCCCTGTCTCCAAAGTTATCAGTCACTTGTACTTCCTAGGGGCATCTGTAGACCCATTTGAGGTATATCTGTTCCACTTCCTGCTCTGGGGGGAAGTACCCGTAGGAACTCTGCAGTCTATAAATCAAAGCCAAAATCCCTCTGGGTTTTGATCCCTGCATCCTGAATTTATGCAGCCTACTTACATAGCCAATAATAAAATAGATTAGATTTCTATGACACCAAGTTATGTAATCATAGAATTTGTTTCTAGGGTTGGAGCACATAGACTAAATAATCTCAATACTAACAACAAAGAACAGTTGGAACATATCAAAGAGTAAAGTTATTTACTTCTTCAACATTGTTACCCAGCTCCTTGGTAAAGCAACTCTATAAATAGTAAATAAGATTCAAAATCTACAATAGATATTGTGAAAGGGAAAGAAACTGCTCAAAGGGATAAAACAACTGGGATGGGTGAAAAGAGAAAAGAAGGAAGGGAAAAGAAAAAAATACCTACAAAAGGTAACTAGCTATACTACTGATTTCTTTTAGTTCATTGTAAAAATGGTTTGTGCTTATATCATTTGATCAATTATGCATACCTGTATCTTGTAATCTGAGTACTTACTTTGAAGATAGCAATATGCAATGTATTAACTGTTGTTAATTACCTATTATCTTGTTTTGAAACCATTGGTTTTTATGGTTTTGTTTTGTTTTTTCTCTTTAAAATAATTTTTTAAAAAAGAACTATGAGTAGTTGCTATTAGGCTAAAAAGTCAATACTGCCTAACCAAGTGTGTGCAGACAGATTAGGCTGTTGGTCTTGGAGCTAGCTGGCAGCCTATCACGTAGCAGAAAATCATCTCATTTCCCTATGCTTTAGTTTTCTTTCTTTTATGGTAGTATTTTTTTTGTGTGTGTGGGTACCAGGGATCGAACTCATGACCTTGCACTTGCCAGGCAGGTGCTTATGCCACTGAACTAAATCCCTGGCCCCTGTTTTCTGTCTTTTAAAAGAACTACATGAACTGCTTGTTTTCTCCTCCAGACTTTCTATGCCATTCTGCTTCCTTAGCCCAGTTTACTAAAAACTCACAGAGTGGATTATATTTCAGTGGATTTTAGAGGAATGTACAGACATTCACATGTACTTGGTTCCTAATATTTTATGAAAGGAAGGTCATCTCAGTAATGGTTGTTGAAAGGCAATGTAGGCACTAATTATTCGTAATGGTTATTAATCTTATCATACATCTCACAGATCAAAAAAAAATAGGCAGAGAGATATGGCTGATATAAAAACAGACTTTTTAAAAAGTCCCTGGAAAACAAAGTGACTTTCCTAGTCTCACTCCTCCTTAAAGGAACACTACATGGGAAGGATTTCAGAGGAGATGGTTAAGAAATTTTCGTGTTTACAATCTACAAAATTCTAGACTGAGAAGGCTAACAAGTCAATGGTATTGCTCTTTTAAGAGTAAATCAAGTACAATTATTTAAAGAATGAAAATCATTCAAGTGATCGTAAAGGTAAACTGAATTTCAAGAAAATCACATTTTTCTTTCTAAAAGGAAAATTATAAAATATATAATATTGTATATATAACATTATATATAATAAAATATAAAATATAATATATACTGTTCCTAAAAAGGAACATTTTTACAAAACTGCTAGCAACATACCATAAACATGATTGATATTACTACTATTTATATTATTTTAAACTGAAAAAACATTCTTGGCTTATAAATCCTTATAAACTGTTATATGCAATTAAAAATCTTATCTTGTAGCTTGTCAAATATGTATTTGTGTATAATCAGAAGTTACATATGTGGCTATGACCAGGAGGTTTAGAAGGTATGCATATTTTATATGCTTTGTTGTTAATGCTTATCAGGATACCATGTCAAATTGAGATGAATAAACATTAACAGGATCAGAAAAGAGGGTAGGAGAAAAAAGCATAGCAATGAAGAAAACACAAGATAGAAGAGACTGATAATGAAGTAAAACGGCTGAGGTGAAGAGGAAAAGCCACAGATGTCTCTGGAGCCTGCTTGGTTGACTTGTCTGCTAAGCTTTTGTTGGCTTACGTTTTAGTTCATTCTCCAAATACTTCTTGAAATCACTCCATGTGCTAGTCATGATGTGAGACTGGCACCAGCTTGACTGTGACAACTCTCACCGAGCTGATCATTCTATCAGGGTTATTGTTCTAGTTGGCATAACTGTGCAAGTTGGAAAAAATGAAACAGGCCTTGGATTTTGAAAACACTCTTCTAATTCAGGAGGTCAAGAGAACTTAAAGAACAACTAAGTGAAGGCGAACAGAAGAGTCTCCCAGGCGTTCCTCGTGAGGAGGCGTGATCCTGCGGCCCCCATTCAAGCCGCAGAACTACAAGAAGTTCTGTCTGTAGTTGATATGAGGTGTCTGTCACAGACCTGCGTCTGGGACTCTGGTAAGTGCATCTGTGGAAGCACAAGACAACAGGAGAGAAGAAAGGTGATAGAGGAACCAAAGTAATTGAACAACAGGTACACAGGTATCCACGAACCACCACCAAAACATCTTCTGGTTGGTTGCAAAAGCTTCCTTTTGTTTCGCCTAAGAATTAGCTCATTTGACCTTGATTTTTGTGTTCTTCCATGGGTTTTTGATTGCTCGACACAGTGGGTCTAATTATCTCCAGGCTTCCAGCTTGTTTTAATGGAGAGAGATGTTTATCTATGTGAGCAAGAGAGATTTTACCCCCTTGGTCATGAAGTCTTTCCTTGGGAAACAGAGAAGAGACTGAAAGCTTTTAATTAATGAGTAGGAATGTAAACTTTTCATTCCCAGCTTATATAGGTCAGCAAACATTCCTTCTCCCATCTTGCTCTTCTCTACTTCAGGGAGCAGTTGTCTCTGGCAGTGTTTAAACTTCTTGTGAGAAATCCCCTCTCCCTTCAGATCTGCCTCTGGAGAGACGGTCAATTCAGATCCCCAGCTCCCACCACATGCTGAACAGACCCTGCCCAGACAGAGGACTGCAGGACATCCGAACTTGGCAGCTGGATCCTGGGGCCTTGGGGCTCCAGCCTTTGTAACTTTAGGTGTCCCTTTGCTTGCTTATTTGTTTACCTCACAAGTATTTATTGGGGTCCCGCTATATGACTGGAATTTTTCTGGATGCCTGTGTTACAGTGGTAACACAAAAGAACCCAGCTACTTCTAGCTTAGCCTTCTGCTGCTTCTAGGAGGCTCAATATGTTTCCAATTATTTCTCCTAGTTTTCTTTTCTTGGCCAGAATTGTTTTTGATTGCTTTCAACCAATAAAGCCTAATGTGTACACTTGTATTTTTCTTATCATTGTTGATGTTTACCTAGAAAACAGTTGTTCAGTTTCAGGGTAATCTTTATTTATCCTTTTGCTTACACTTACTGTTTTCTTAAAACATGACTGTTATGTTGGTGGCTATCTTTTTATGATTCTCCTGTGACTGATTTTCTTTTATAGGTTTCACTTCCTGAGAGTGGGTCACTCATACATTTAAGAACACTTATTACTATCTTTATGCCTATTACATTGCAAGATATTGGAGATAGGCATGATTCCAAGTAGTTGTCATTTATAAGCTTATTTATTAGACTACTACACTTTTTGAGAAATTTCCCTTTCAGGTTATTTCTACAGTTAATATAAATATTATTTATGTCTCTTTTAATGCTGTGCTACTCAAAGCGCTGTTGAAACAGTGCCCATTATTCCCTTATTATTTCTCTAATAAATATCTTAGCAATCCATTAGCCAGCAAATTAAATATAATTTCACTCCTTTAATAACATTCATATACTTTCAACAGAGAATTTAGTGTCAGACAAGCAGAAATGAACTAGGTAAAACTATAATTAGTAATTTCTAAGAAAAATCATCTCTTCTGCTAGGATTTTCTTATTCTCATAGTCAAATGGATGATCTTTGAGGGACATGTACTGTGAAGAATACTTTCACTTACAAATAACAGAAAATCCAACCTGTAAGAGTTAACTCCAGAGAATTTTCTGGCTCATGTGACTAGAAGTTTCAGAAGCTAAAAGTGTTTCAAGGTTAATATGCAATGCTATTGGTGGACAGTATCTTTCCATATTGCCATTCTCCCATAGTCTTTCTTCTGATGGCTTCCTTTTCTCATGGGCACAGAATGACCACCAGCAGAAACTAGAACTACTGTACAAGTGACTTTGTTTGTAGCCCAAGGGAGATGGGTTTGTAGCCCAAGAAGATTGTCTTCTATGACCTCAGAGCAAAAATCCTGTTTTCTTCTCATCGAACAATCTTAAGTAGCTAGATCACTACCACAAAACGTTGACTGATGTCAACCTGAAATATATGCGTGCCCCAAATCCAATCATTGTAACAGTGGGAAAAGATCCATCAAATTCTACCCTGAGGACTCAGTAGAATCAATTCCTCTCCGATTCTCTAGCTACTACATTTTGGGGAAAGATGAAGCATATCTGGCAGGCTCTAAGGCCATCAAATTCAAACAAATATTTTCATATAATTTGTATATATTTCACATAAATGTATTATTTTATTATTAAGTCATAAAAAATAATAATTATATCATACTAGTATAGAATATTGCCATACATATTATTTGTATATTTTTTCATATTATTTAAACTAGGAAACCATTTAATAAGATTAATTTACTATTATAACCATTACAATGATTTCTATTTCTATATTTCTATTATTTCTTAATAAGTTATCATATACCAACAAGGGAAAAGTTACCAGGAGGGTGAGGCAAGCACTTAAAATGCTGAAGAATGCATTTTAGACCAAACAATGAAATTAATAGATGTGTAATTAATTATTGTTTTATGTGCAATTCATTTTCACAATATAGTATTTGTTACAATACTTTCTGCTGACTTCTTACTCATAAAATTATTAATAAGCTCCTAGCTATAGTTATTATTTTGAAATGTTTCTGTTGACTACTATTTCCAATGAAAGGGCATTCTACAAATAGCAAGAAAACAACATCACAGTCCAGCTTCAAAATTCACCAAATTCTTCTTTCATATTTCACTGCAGTTCATTTGATTGATTACTGTTTTTTCAGGCATTTTTCATATTTCATTAATTCTTACCATGTACAAGACAGTCTATTAAGCAATGAGTGTGTTTGCGTGTGTGTATGTGAGCTTGATTCTTGCACAGAAGTTTGAGAGATTTCTGCAATCTTCCCTGAAGCAAAGACGATGATATTTGAAGATAAAAAGTTGGGGTAAAAAATGAGAGTTAAAGGATGTGCTATTGATACACACATTGACCTCACAAAAGTGAGACTATCAGGCCACAGAGTAGTAGGGAAAGTGTTTTCAGCACTGAACAGCAGAGTCTAAACACAACCGATAAACCACGTCTTTAACCTGGAGGTCACATCTTTATTATTATACTTCATCAAGTTGATGATACTTTAAAAGTCATTATGAATCTGAGCTAACAGTAAATGACGAATAGAAAGAACAGCCAGCACCCTCCACACTTAGAGTGGGGAATGGTTGACCATTCTAGAAGTATTAATCATCATGAACTCACAGTGAGCTTAAAGTCATACAATATAGACTGAGAAATGTTTCTTCTTAGACTGTGCTTACTTCAGCATTTGACAATATTAGTCTCATAAAGAGTATTTAGAAATTATTTAAAAATAAGGTCATGTTAAACAACTAAAAGTGTATTGAGCAACATTGTCTTTGTAGTTTTAATTTGTAGAAGAAAATGAGTTAGTAACTGAAGTCCAATCAAAACAGATGGAAAAGTGTGACTGATTATAAAGAAGAAAAAATACGTATTAAATAGATTGACTAAAAAAAAAATATTTTGTCAGAGTGTTATTTAGAAACACCCAACCCGCATCACGGGGCAAAAGTGCACTCACAACCTGCCTGACTCTTCTCTACCAGGGAATTATTGCTTGTGCTTGCTGTATGTTGATTATTATTTTATTTTTCTATGATAGGACTTGTGAAAGGCTTGCTGAATCCAAAAGGAACTCAGCATCATGTCCCAAAAAATAGTAAGATGGAGCTACCCACCTCCTTTCAACAGCTCACACTTGTCATTTATCATTCACAAAGGTTTATTTTGTTCATCATGACTTGCATCAGCAAAAGAAGTAAATGAACAATGAATCCCAAGATGGAAGAGAAATTATAGGTAAAGGAATGAAAACATTTCAAAACACTGAAAAGCAAAAGGCATGATAAAATGTTCTAAGAAATGTTATTTTAAATCACAATTAATGAGCTATTATTTGTTTTCATTTAAATATTCTGGTAAAAATGCAATAGTATTTGAATTTAATTTTTAAGTGTAGTTACTAAGTAATTTTTGATGAATTATAGTATGAGAACAGAGATTACAAATTTAAAACTATAAAGAAAGTTTCAGGTCTCCTTTTAAAGCCTGTTATTTATATGATAAAAGTGCTATACATATTACTATAAGAATTTATTATTCTTAATTTATAGGACAACTGTTCTCAGTCTTCCAGGAACCATTTTTCAATCTGCAATGCTGAAAAACAAATGAACAAGTATTTAGTAATCAAATACTTTCTTTATAATAAGAAAAATATTGACAATAGTAAGACACTTTTGCAAAGAAAAAATTATTCTAATTAACATCAACTATCCCTTTAATCAGGAGACAGGTCGATAAAAGGGAGGCTTTCTGAGGCTGCTCCAAGATCAAATCCATCCTCGTGATAGAATCATACCCAAAATAAGCTGTCATGCTTGGCTTCTCTCAGCAGGAATATTGAATTTCCTGAATGATCCTGCTGTCATTTTGCACATGGCAGATGCACCAGATCAGCAACCAGGAAAACTGCCAGCGAGGTTTGTTTCTCACTGCAACTATGGAAACGGCTTTCCTGTGCCTCTTGATTTACCTAATGACATTAAAAGCAGCAATAAACGTAAATCTTACATTGAATTACAATGGATCATGCATTACCAAAATCCCATAGTTTAAGAAAAAAATGAAGTAAAGAATCAGCCTCTTTTAGGAGAATTTTGGAGCCACCTAAAAGATCAAAATCACAAATCAGATTGTGACATAGGTTTTTCTAGGTTGACAGCTTTTCCTTGAAGTAAAGTTAATTTACTAGCAATATCATATTAAATGAGGGAAAGCTGAATGTGTTCCCTCTAAAATCAGATAAGAAGTCCACTCTCATTACTCCTGTTTAATACAGTACTCAAAACATTAGCCAGGGCAATCAGGCCAGAGAAAGAAATACAAGGAAATGCATAGGAAAAGAAGTTATCATCTACAGATAATATGATTCTCTACAGAAAATCCCACCAAAAGAAGCCTTCAATTAATAACAAAATTCAGCAAAATAGCAGGATATAAAATCATCATACAAAAATCAATAGCATTCCTATACAGCAATAATGAACTCAAAGAAAAAGAAATTAGGAAAACAATACCATTATCAATAGTATCAAGAAAAATTAATTACTTGGAAGCCAACCAAGCCAAGGAAGTGAAATACAATAAAAACTACAGTGTTCTGGAAAAGGAGATTGAAGAAGCCATCAGAAAATAAATAGAACACTATCCCCTGGTCTGCATAGCCAAAATCAATATTGTCAAAATGGCCATACTTCCAAAATGGTTATTTAGACTTAAAGCACTCTCAATCAATACCAACAGAATTCCTCACATCACTAGAGTAAACAATCCTAAAATTTACATGGAGCTAGAGGAGACTGAAAATAGTAAAACAATCCTAGGCAACAAGAGTAAAATCAGGAAGCCTCACAACCTTGGAATTCAGGTTACACTGCAAAGTTACAGTAATAAAAACAGCATGGTATTGGCACAAAAACAGACTTGCAGATCAATGGATCAGAATAGAGGATTCAGAAGCAACATCAGGCACATTGGGCCATCTGATCTTTAACAAAAGATCTGGAAACACAAACTGGAAGAAAGCCTCTTTAGCAAATAATTCCAGGAAAACTACCTACCACAGGCAAAAGATTGAATCTAGATCCATATCTCTCACAATGTACTAAAATAAATTAAAAAGAGATCAAAGATCTAAATATTAAAACAGAAACACAAACTTCTGGAAGACAAAAATAAGTAAAATTCTTGAAGATACAGGCATGGTCCAGACTTTCTGAAAGAACATTACTTGCTTGATGAATGATATCAAGGTTCAACAAATGGGATTATATCAAGTTTAAAAGCTTCTGCACAACAAAGGAAACAACAAACATTTACAATTTACAGAATGGGAAAAATTTTGCCAGCTACACTTAAAACAGAGGACTAATATATGGAGTGTATAAAGAGCTAAAAAAAATTATCCCTACTTCAAAATAAAAGACTCAATAAAAAATGGACAACTGAAATAAATAGAAGTAAAAATGGCCAATAAGTACATGAAAAAGTGTTCAAAATCTCTGGCCATCAAAGAAATGCAAATTAAGACAACACTGAGATTCCATCTTATTCTAGAAAGAATGGCTGTCATCAAGAAATCAAATAACAAATGCTGGCCAGGTTGCAGATGAAAAAAGAACATTTTCTGCCTTGCTGTATGATTGTAAACTAGTGCAGTCATTATGGAAATCATTACAGATATTCCTCAAAAAAGTAAAACTAGAAATTCCATTTGACCCAGGTATTGTAGGTAGGAAGAGTTAAAGACATCACATTACAATGATACGTGCACATCCAGCACAATTCATAATAGCTGAATCTTGGAAGTGGCCTATTCAGTATGTCCATCCACAGATGAATGAATACTAAAATGTATTTATGGCCATGTGTGGGCCACTGTGGGGAGACCCAGACAGCAGCCGTTTCCCATAGGTGGGCACCATTTGCAAACTGCAGGGGAGGAGAACAAGAAGCCAACATGAAGCAAGCCTTCCCTGTGATCAGCACCATGTGTGGACCACTGAGAGGAGAACCAGACACACCAGCTCCTTCCAGTACGTGGACTTGGAGACAAGAAGAGACAACATCCCCTCCCCCACCGTAAGTGACCAAATGATTCAGAGACACACAGGCTGCGGTGATAGCTATTAAGGTAAAATACAACTTAATGCTTGTAGTGTTTAGTGTTTCACTGACTTTGCAGGTCAAAAGCCAATAATCTTAGCATCTATTCAGAGGATAACAATACAAATGTAGCACTTACGGGGGAATTTCCTTCTGAAGGTGGTGGACATTGTTAATTCCCTATCATCTTGTTTTGAAGTCCAGTATCATTTTCATTGTTTTGTTGGGTTGGGTTTTATTCTGTTTTGTCTTGTTTGATTTTATTATATCCAATGGCATGGGCAGCTGTTTCAAAGATAACAGGATATAGTATGGTAGCCATTTTGTATTTATTATTAGCTTGTTTTGAAGTTTTTTATTGAGTTCATTGTTTTGTTTTTTATTAGTTCTGTTCTGTTTTGTTTGACTTTCACTATGCCTGAAGTTATGGGCCCCTATTTTGAAAACAGCCAGAGGCATTATGGTAACCATTGCTGATTACTTACTATCTTGCTTTGAAGTTCTGTATTATGTACACTATTTTGTTTTGATTGGTTTTATTTGGTTTTATTTTGCTTAGTTTTATTCTCTTTAAAATAAAAATTACAAAAAAATCTATTTATACACAATGGAATATACTCTGCCATAAAGAAGGATAATTTTTCATCATTTGTAGAAAAATGGATTCACCTTGAGATCATAATGTTAAATAAAATAAATCAGGCACAGTTTAAATATTGCATGATTTCTCTTACATGAGAAATCCAAAGTACAAATAAATTTAAAAAACAAAATAGAGGGTAGATAATAGAAAACACAAAGATCTTTTACAAAAAGGAAGGAAATCAAAAGGTGGAGGAAGAGTGGAAGGAGACGAAAGGAAAGGAATGAAAATATAATTAAGATAAATGTTATGTACAAGTATCAACTCAGGATGAATATCATCATTAGGTACTGCAAATATATACTAATAATAAAAAAAATTGCATTGTAAAAGTTATCTTAAAAAATCATTATATTTCCACAAGATTTTTATGTATTTTGGAAAACAATCTTTAAACATATATTTAGAAGATACCAATTTATTTTTATTAGCAAAAACATTAAATTTCACTGGCAGGAAAGTTTTTACAGTATATTAACTATTATTTTTCAATAAGCATGGCTAATTTCACTAACAATACAGTAATGAATGAGTTAAACTAAGAATTTTTTTGGTAAATTTATCATCGTTTTGATTTATTTAAGATTCAGGTACCCCATTACTCCCATTAGATCATGATATGGTGAAGAAATAAGTACTTTATAGAAATTTCAAGTAATACTTATTTGAAATATAGAGGTTAAAAATGAAAAGAAACATTCTGGGGAAAAATCATACTTGCTGATTATTTGGTACTGAAACAGCATAAAATAATATTAAGCAATTAGTCAAGTAATGCCACCTGACAGCGTTTCAATTGGTATGCTAGTAACAGTTTATTCACTGAACACAACCTGCTTAGTACAGCATAATTAATAATCCTAGGTTAAAAATAATCTTATTAGCAAACATAGTGGCATATAAAAATCTCCCAGATGACATTAAACATCAAATTCAATATAAGGCATTTCATTAAAAGTCATTATATGTAAACTTGAATTTATATAATAGAAAGTAATTAAGGTTGGGTTAATTTACATTGTCAAGTATTTATTCATTTCATTAAAAATGTTTAAACATCTTTAAAGGATGTCCATATATCTATGTCCTTATGCACAAAGCTTGGCACATGTAAAGATTTGTGCAATTGAGCAGAAAACAGAAAAATAACTGTCCTCAGATTTTAGAAAGAATATGTTTTAATAAAGTTCAAAAATTATCCCATTAGAACAGTTCATATTTTTCTACTAGAATGCCCATGCCTCATTGTCATATATAATTTAACTTGCAAAATACTGGCTTAGCTAGTCAAGATAACATCTGTCTTGCAAAAGAAAGTATAATAAATATGATAAAATAAGAAAGGCATATGCATGTTCAATATGAGAAAGAATGAACTCAGAATTATAGGAATATAATTAAAATATATTACTACATGTCTATTTTTACATCTACTTTAGGAGCATACAGAAGATACTATACAGGCAGAGCTGTATGTATTGAGCATGTTAGGCAATGGCAGACAGTGTCCTCTTTATATTATTTCAGTTAACACTACAATTCTACTGACAATTGTTATGATTATTGCCTCCCCAGTTCTCTTCCTGTTCCCTATGGAGGCTGCCCCTGACTCACAAGAAGGCGTGGATTGATTTCTTGATCCTCTCCCCATTCCCCATGGTGGCCAAAACACACCTTCCCATGAGCCAGGTGCAGACACCATGGGGAACGGGCAGAGAATTGAGCAGTCAAACCACGCCATCCCATGAATTGGCCTGTGCATGGGCTAGGAGACAAGAGTAATACCCCCAATTCCCATAAACAATGGGCCGATTTGGAGGAAGTCAGGCTGAGATGATAGCAACTGAGGTAAAAAAATAACTTAATGCTTGTGTTGTTTGGTTGACTTTGCAGGTCTAAAGCTGGTGGTCTGAGCATCTACATGGAGGATAACCGTATGCATTATAGCAACTGTGGGGCATTTCCTTCTGTCTTATTTTTGAAATCCAATGTTTTGTTCCATTTTGTTGTTAATTCCTGTATATGGTAACTTGAGCAATTATTTTTAAGATAACAATATGCAATGTAACAACCATTGTTAAATTCCTATCATCTTGTTTTAAAAACCTATATTGGTATTGTTGTTGTTGTTGTTATTGCTGTTGTTTTTGCTTTCATTGTTGTTTTTTGGTTTGTTTGCTTTTTAATTTTTCTGTTTTTTCTTTTCTCTGTTTAAAATTTTAAAAAAATTTAATGCAATAAAAAAATTATTGCCTCCTCTATGAAGGACTCACAGAAAGTAAATATTTCCCCGAGAGCTCACAGCTAGTAATCAGCAGCACTGAGACTTAAGAAATTTCTTTTTGATGCCCAAATCCATATTCTTTACCATTATGTTACTTGCTTGGCCTGCATTTCACTATTACTCAATATTGTGGCATCTTGCCTCTTGTAGATCATAAAGTAGAACACTCAAATTTGTCCCCTGATCAGAAGCCCAACAGTCTCAATGTTTCCTTCTGGAAAATTGAAAAGTGGATGTGATGGCACTTTCTTCCATCCCACTCTCTCATACCTTCTCAAGAGCAAATATCAGTGGTGTTGCCTCAATGTTCACTTTTTTTTCCTCATTCACTTTCTGCTGAATACCAAAGGCATGCCAACTTAATTCTGTATTAACAATCAAGGGTTGGTGTCTATTAAACCCCATGTTATTAAAAATGGTTTTTATTTGCTTAACAAGATTGACCAGACTTTTTAGGGGGTAGAATTAAAGAACATACACTTTTGAAAAAATTATCTTAAATGAACTCTTTTGATTTTTAAATTTTACATTAAAAACCTCAAAATCTTTAAAAAGTTCTTCATGTTTATTAAAAAAACTTTCCAAGGATACTATGTGTAGGCATACCTTGGATGTAGCCTAAAAAATTAGAATGGAGATGCGAATCTTTCATACTTCTTAACAGCAGAGTCATATCTCTGTCATAGGATCCATGTTTGGACAAGTATATCATGCTACTTTATTGGAGTGTTTTGGAATTTGCTGACAAATCCAAAACATTCCTTATAAGGCAATAAAAATCACAAATGTAATATGTCAAACAACATATTTTAGACTTTTTAATTTCAACAGAATAACCTGCTGTAATTGTTACCAATGAAGAAACTGACAATTAAAGAGATTTAATGACTTGCTCATGTAGGTAGCAATTCTGGGTGCAATCTGAGTGTTCTGATTCCATTTCTTCTCTCATCATCAAACTGCAAGAATATCTGGTTATCCGAAAGTCCCCAAATGGAGGAAGTAGAGGTAAAATTCTTGTATCTCCATTCTTAGATACTAATCGCCCCTCTTGAGAAATCCTGGAACGCAGTTGCCCTCTAGTAAACTATCTCCTTACTACTGACTGCTCTAACTAGGTCAGCTCCCAACTTTTGGGGATGAGGATTCTGACAGTTTGTCCTGGATACAGATTTTATTCCTTCATAATCATAGACACAGACTAGTCTTTGGATTAGTCTAGATGTAGATCAATCTTTACACTGTCTCATAGGAGCATTGTATGTTTAATTTCATTTGAATTGCCAAGCCTGGGAATTCTAGCAGATTTTTGGACTTCCTTAACTGATCAAAACACAGCAGTATTTGTAGTTGAAGAAGCAACTGACTTTGAGGAAGGAGAGGAACAGCTGAACTTTTGTTTAGAACAAATATAGTCACTCAAAAGTGGCCTGACCAAGGTACAGTTGTAAATGAGACCAACTATTTCCTCTTCTCTACCTATAAAATTTCTTCTGGAACCTTCCTGAGTCAATTTCTGTCTAGTGACAATACTCATTTCTCAAGTTCCTGCACTGATTCCCTATTTTATATAAGACCAAAATGTTTGGTAGATGAAATCATGAACCTATGTAGTTCACTACTGAATTTAGTATTTTGTGAAAACACTACTATGAATAAAACAGTAGAAGGTTTTATTAAATTTTACTCTTAATTCCTAGAATAATGGAGTAGAACAAAACAATGTTACCCTCTCTTTCTCAAAAGTCATCTTTTAAATTTAAAAAAATGACTAAAATATTAGTTGTACATATGTATGAGACTCAGTGTGTTATTTCCATACATGCATACATTGTGCTGATCAAACACAGCCTGTCTTTACTCATCTTTCCATTTCCCAACCTCTAGTAATCACAATTCTCCACTCAGGTTGTCTTTGTTCTTTTATTTTTAAAAACTTTCACCCATGATAAAGAATATGCAGTCCTTGTCTTTCTACATTTGACTAATTTCACTTACCATAATATTTCCCAGTGCCATCCATTTTGCTACAAATGAGAAGATTTCATTCTTCGCTATGGATGAATAATACTCCATTGTACATATATACACATCATCTCTTAGATTTTTAATATGGTGAAGGCAGGAGTCAAGAAGCAAACTAGGTGGCAGAAATATCAGAAAGGAAGAGATGCTTTTTATTTCCTCCCTAAATTACAATTTCTAGATCTCTGATCATGTCTCATAAGCAAAAGAGCAAATCAGACATGTATTGATGAATTCCTTATGTTAATAAAATGGCTTGAGTCTTTAAATACTTTGGCCCGAAGTAACACATTGAGAGACAAGTATTTTTATTCCAGAGGAGGAAACAGAGATATTTTCAAGTCTTCCAGGTGTAATGGGGGTACATTTATAGCAGCAGTGACGTACCTATGGCATGCATGCTGCAGTGAGCTGTTTGTTATCATTGAAAGCTCTGAAAGATTTGCACGCCACTGCCTGATGCAATATCCACCCTTCTACAAGAAACATTTCCCAGAGGAGTTATGCATAGCAGAGTCAAAATGTAAGATATATGTCTTTTGTTTTTTATATAATCTAGGTGAGTCTGGATATATAGCAAGCAAATTCTCAAGTCCACACAAATACAAGTATGTGCAATAAATTACTGTAAAATGTCTTATATTCATTGTGAAATCAAGACAAAGGAGAGTCCTTAAGTAATCCAGTGCTAGCTGAAGCATAAGATGTTGTGAATTCGATAAATTCTTTAATGAAGATAAGATACATCAAAACAAAATCTCATTATAGAAGATGCTAAATAAATATAATTCATTATTCTCCAAAAACCATCTGCCAGACTAAAAACTTTCAGCTCATCCAAAGAGCTTTTTATGATTTCTCCATATCAAAAGTGAACAAATGATGGCCCTGAAGCAAGGCCAGCAGATTGCTGTAGCTGCTGGTTTCAAACAGGAGCCTAAAGAGAATTCTTTCTGTGGTCTGTTGGCCATTTCAGAACTTTGGAAATGTAATGGTCAATTCATCAGAAAGAAATAGCAGGTGAGTATGGCAGACTTTAGGGGGTCTGCAGGGGAGACACCCTGGAGCCTCGGTACCTTCATCGTGCGGTTAACTTGAGGTTCCGGGAGAACAAGGAACTCCTCCCCTCTCTGGGGGGCAGCTGTGAGCCTGCTGGCGCACAGGATGAGAATCAAACATCTCATGTCGTCCTGTCCCCTGTCCCGTGTCCCCCGCCCCTTAGCAAGTGGGAGCCAGTTAACTACACATGTTGTGAAAAGATTGGCTATGTTATTTAGTATGAACTCCCCATATGCAAAGATATGGACAACCATTTGGAAGAAAACAAGAGACAATATGACAGATAGTAAAGATCTCTGGTTGTCTAGCTCTGAAATTTATGCTTTCTTACGTCCCATTCTGTTCTGCTTTGTTGTGTTTAATTTTACCCCCTTTAAAATAAAATTTTAAAAAAAGTGAACAAATGTAAAACCAAATTTCTTTTTGGCTGCACTAGAATGACCAAATTGCCACATAGTACATGATAACATATTATATGGACTTTTAGATGCATACTTGATTTCTATAGCCTAAGTTATAATGTGTTAAAGTCATATTTGTGTACCCTGGAAATTTTACATTTTAAGCTTCAGAGATAAAACAAGTCCCAGGAGAAGTTCACTAGAAGACATTATTAGCAATGGTACAGATAGGGCTGTGGCTGGAATCAAGGCGTCTGATAGGCCGAGGTTCTCATCTGAAGACACAGTTGGAGACAGGTATTTCCAAGTCCACATGGTTACTAGTAAGACTCATGAGTTAATTAGACTTAAGCCTTAAGCTATCTTCAGTTCTGTGCCGGGTTACTTTACCCAAGCATCTTTCTTTAACAAAGCAAGCCACCCACGAAGGCAGCAGAGAATCTGCTATGTAAGACACGAGTCACAAGATTTTACACCCTCATCACAGAAGTGACATCCCATTTCCTTAACCATATTTAATTTACCTCAAGAAGAGCAAAAGCGCATGGCTAGTTTACACTCAAGGGGAGGAGATAACAGCAAGTGACTAAGACCACTGGGCACTACTGTACAAGTTGCTTACCACACCATTGCATTTGAAAATGATTTAGAAAGAAGTATTTTAAAATGGTAAAAAATATATACTTTTCAACAAAATAATAAAAAAGAATATGTAAAAGCCAGCTTGATAACTTCCTCTTAAGATATTGTTTAAAATTCAAAAGAGAACTGAAAATGTAAAATATTGTTAAAAATAAGAAAAGACAAACCAGTCTACTCTTTCGTGTCAAGTTAGAAACCACTAAATATTTTATCGATAATACAAATTGTTGGAAAGATATTTTATACTCTACTTATGGAGCTAAACCTCTCTGAGGGCAAGCAATCTGGTAAAATCAAAATTTGCTTATTAATTAACATCAGTAGTCTCCTAAGCATTTGTTTTAAACATATAATTAAGCCAAAGTTCAAGATTGATATCCCATGATGTTCACCGAAGTCATATATATATATATATATACATATATACTGCTAGAAAAATTATGAAAATTATTTAATGGTCCATCAGTATAGATTGGCTGAATAAATTGTTTTATATAACCAAAAATGCAATCTTATAATTATTAAAAATGATTGATCATATTTATACTAGAAAATGCGTCTATGATATAGTTTTAAGTTAAGAAAAACTATGGACCTATACAGGATTATCCATGTGGAATTTCACATGCATGTGGTAGCATGTAGCTGTAGATTACAAAAGGGGAATGGCTGAGAGCTTATCTAGCTATTATTAGTAGCGATTATCTTTCAGTTGTACCATCACGGGATAACTTTAATTTTCCTCATTATGCTCTCCCATATTTTTCAATATTCTTCCTTGAGCATATCCACATTTTATAATAATAAAAAGAAATAAAGCTATTTCCGAAGCATTCTTTAAGCCCGCTTCTGCCCGTGGTCTAATATTGCGATGTTTTAAGCTTTCATCATAATATTT